>CAIGQW010056839.1:3019956-3045697 GCA_903798125.1 Danio choprae | reverse complement strand
TATTATTACAATTTTTTTAACAATTCTCGTATACTCACTATGGCCGCATCTGTAATTGATCGAACATACAATAAAACTGTATAATATTGCAATTTAAGTTCAATTCTATTTTAATACAGTGGTTAACTGAAGTGGGTTTCTCTGTGGCCAGTGAGACTGAAGGCCTGTTCATGCCAAGGATAATAATTACAATAATAATTTTATAGTTGTAAAAAGAAAAATGTTTTCCAAGTCTGCATGAGAGGGGGGCACAATGGCTCAGTGGTAAGCAATGTCGCCTCACAGCAAGAAGGTTGCTGGTTCAAGTCCCAGCTGGGCCAGTTGGCATTTCTGTTTGGAGTTTGCATGTTCTCCCTGTGTTCTTGTGGGTTTTCTCCAGGTGATTTCCCCCACAGTCCACGTGTGTGAATGCGAGCGTGTATGTGTGTTTCCCAGTACTGGGTTGCAGCTGGAAAGGCATCCGCTGCGTAAAACATATGCTGGAATAGTTGGCGTTTCATTCCTCCGTGGCAACCTCTGAAATAGAGACTAAGTCGAAGGAAAATGAATGAATGAAGTCTGAATAAACCAGAAGTTGCTGCAGATTTCTCTATTAGTAAGATGACATATTTCCAACTAAAATGGAATATTAAATAGGGGAGGGTTAATTTTTGCGCTCTTTAATTTGCAACAAACTAACGTTTGGAGGGGCGTGGCTAAGCATATTTCACCCAAGTTTTCAAACTGACATCATCAGAGAAAGACTGCCATTCCATAGCACAAGCAAGTGGTCAGATTTTGATTTAAAGATGGCCAAACAATGTGTTTTAAGTGGAGCAACATTAATTGTTCACCTTAAGAGAATGTTTGCTAGCAAAATAAACATGTTCAGTTTTGATTTTATGTGGACTTTAATATATAATTATTATCTAATTAAGCTGACTATTTATTTAAAATTCATGCAAATTGCATCGTTATCTCTTAAAGGAACACAGTGATGTAAAACAAAACATGAGATGGGGAAAAATGCATCCAATTCTTCAATTTCTTAGTTTTTCATTTGTTGTTAAGTTTTACACTACTTCGGAAAGGTTTTGCATTCGACAAGAAACTATTTGTTCATGATACTATGGACGCTTGTTTCCAACCTAGAACAAAAAAAAAAAAAAAAAGACTTTTATGTCACAATTCAGATTTTTTGCAATTGAGAATTTATATCTGCCACTTCTGATGTGCCTTTTTTCTCAGTACTGTGACAAACATGGAATTCTGAGATTTAAATTCAGAATTGCATTAAATAATTTTAGAATTGCAAGAAAACATTGAAATAGTAATAGAAAAAAGTCAGACAATTATATTTCTAACAATAATATTGAACATTAGATTTAGTATTTAAAACATTAATATATAGATCACTTATTATTGCTTTCTTTATTATAGATCAGTGATTCTACAGTTCCTCTGAATTTTGAGAACAGCCAGAAATATATTTTTATTTTAAAACTTTAGCAGTGGAAGTGAAACATTTTGTGAGCAAACAAACTTTCTCTGTGGAACGTATACATTGCAAAATCACTTGAATATTATTATTGTGCGTTTAAAAATATTAGGTACTTAAACTTTAGTAAAATTATCCTTAAGAAAATTATTCATTCATTCATTCATTCATTTTCATTTCGGCTTAGTCCCTTTATTAATCTGGGGTCGCCACAGCGGAATGAACTGCCAACTTATCCAGCATATGTTTTACGCAGCGGATGCCCTTCCAGCTGCAACCCATCACTTGGAAACATCCATACACACTTATTCACACGCATACACTATGGACAGTTTAGCTTACCCAATTCACCAGTACCGCATGTCTTTGGACTTGTGGGGGAAACCGGAGCACCCGGGGGAAACCCACGTGAACACGGGGAGAACATGCAAACTCCACACAGAAATGCCAACTGACCCAGCCGAGGCTCGAACCAGCGACCTTCTTAAGAAAATTAATGAAATCAAAAACACAAGAAGCCTCGTGACCGTTAATTAGGGTCAATAACGTCATGATTGCTCAGCGGTGTATTGACCAGTCAGATACCAGGACCTGAAATCTCTCTTCTGAAGTACTTTACCAAACTCCCATTGGATTTAGGCCAGAACTCCTCTTTCTTTTCCCAGTCACTCTCGCTCTGCTCTTTGTTGACGCTGTCGTCCCCACTATAAGCGGTTAACTGAGGCAGTCTGTAGGCGGATATCGCGACGCTGTGGCTGCGGTATCGCGTCGAGGAGTCCAGCTGATCTACGTGAGTTTGACGCAGAAGATTTTCGGCGCGCAGAATGGAGTGGACAGTCGCGTCTCTCCAGCCTTTAGGTCCCACAACCACCGCCTGAGGAGCAGACTGAACCCTTCGCTTCATTATCACGGTAACGTTAACTATTGCAGCTTCACCATCAGTTGAACGATCCGAAAAAAACTTCAAACTGTTTGGGTATAAAAGTGTTGGCGTCACCAAAGCAACAGTTCCTCAAGTGACCGGGGACGCGCCGCGCACTGAGCTCTGATTGGGTAATGAAGGAATAAATGAGCGTCAATGGAGAGGCAGTTCATTCAGCTCTATTCACACTGCAACTCAATCCCGTTACATGATGACCTGCTGCTGCGATTAGTCTGTCAAGCCGTGTGAATTATTCAAATATAATAAGATTTGATTTGACGGGTGGAGACGAGAAAAACTACTATATAATTTATCTTGTGATCAGATCATTTAAAGGGGTACTTCAGCCTAAAATGAATATTCTGTCATCGTTTTCTCACACTTGTTCAAACCTTTATGAGTCTCTTTCTTGTGTTGAACAGAATAGAAGATATTTTGATGAAAGCTGAGCATCTGTAACCATTGACTTCCATAGTAGGAAAAACAAATACTATGGAAGTCAATGGTTACAGGTTTTCAGCTTTCTTCAAAATATATTTTGTGTTCAAAAGAAGAAACTAATAAATGTTTGAAACCAATTGAGGGTGAGTAAATTATTATTTTTGGGTGAACTGTCCCTTTAAAAGGCTTACATAAAATGAGCTTTTTACTGCAGAATAAGACATTATGATTTAAATGTATTAATTTAAAAAAGTTTAAATAAAAAGTATTCATGTTTTAACGAATACTTAATATTTTAATATATACAATTCTTATATTATTTTAAAAATATATTTTATAATATATTTTATAATGAATATTTTATATATAAAAAACGTTCTTGAACCTTGATTATTTAAAAATATATGTAAATACTGTAACCCTATATTAGATCAAATGTAATTATATAATATAGTAATTATTTTATGTACACAGAAACCATATTAAATGCAAGGCGTCTATTTTAGCGTATTGAAAAACTAAACTAAAATGTCAAAATATGGGTAAAAATGGTTTTTGTCATGATGCAAAATACTTAGTCTGACCAAAAAAAAAATCTTAAAGAATAAATATCAAATTTCAAATTATTTTAACTTCACATTTGATGTATCATTAAAAAAACATTCAAGTATGAAGCATTGTTGCATTGAATACACTAAACGCTATGTAAAATGCATTTTAAATGTAAATGTATTTGACATTTTAGATTTTTATTATAGTCAAAATGTATTTTATACAGTGATTCTTAAATAGTCTTTTGATGCATCATCAAATAAATCATTCTAAATAGGATTTTTTGAATATGAAATAATAAATTGTTACATTGAATAAACTAAAAGGTAAGCAAAATGTATTTTAAATGTACATGTATTTTACATGTTATATATTGACATGTCAAGGATTCATCAGTACAATAGAACAGTGTTTCCTGGAGGACCACCAGCGCTGCACATTTTCGTGTCTCTTTAACCAAGCACACCTGATTGAGATCATCAGCTCAATAGCACAGACTGAAAGACCGGTAATGGGTGTGACAGACAAAGGAGACATCCAAAACATGCAGTGTTGGTGGTCCTCCAGGAACATGATTGAGAAACACTGCTATAGAGAGAAGATGCCCATAGAGATATCAAGCTTTAGAGAGATTTAATAAATACATTAAGTCATAAGAATCTACAGTGAATTCTATCATGAGACATACAGTAATGATCACACAGACTACACTCATTGAGATATTTGAGGCTTTATTGTAAATTACACCCCTGAGTCCTTAAGAAAGAACCTTTTAATATTACCGACATAAAAGAAAACCTCCAACAAAACTCTGAGAACCCACACAAACTTACTTCAATGTAATTTATGAGGTATGCAACAGGTTGTGGGGAATCCAGCATACCCGAATAAAATAAGATTAAAACATGGACAGTGTGTAAATCCTTCTAGTGTGAAAACAAACAAAACAAATCCCTACAGTATAGAACAAAGACAGCACATTCCAGTTGGGGCTAGATAACTGCAGATCCAAAACAAATCAACACGAGAAAACATTCATAAATACAAGACAACCATGAGATGACAGGAAAAAAAAGACAAATCAAACAATAAGAGAAAAGCAGCGTTCCACATATTCAGTGGTCATAAATAATAAAAACAACTTAATCATTTAATAATAATTAAATGCTGTAAAGACTCTGGGCAATGGAAAAATAATTATTAACCTAATTAAAGCATGTTTGAATGTGATAGGCTAAATATTGCAAGCAAAATCTGGAAGTGTGGGAAGTAATCAGAACATTTTATAGCTGCGTTCAATCTAAATGACTAAAGAACCTGTCGTAAATTAATTTAAACTAAAATAACACTTCATAATACATCCTCAACCTCCTCAAACATTGAGCAATTGGTCAAAACATAAATAAAAGGCATCATTTATAAATTTACTGTCTCAATCTCCTCAATTAAACTAGTGAATTCCCATCAGTTTAACTAATAGTTTCAATAATCTGATCAGAAACGGAACCAGAGCTGGAAATCCTCAATCCTCATTTCTGTTAGTTTAGTGCAGCAGATTGTAAGACTTTATAATGAAAAATAGTGCCATTTGCTCGAGAATTTATTAACTTAATTAGTTATTATGTTCAGTGTATGACTAAACTCAGCGTGCGTTCAATCACGTTCACAGTGTGTGTTTGAGGGCTGTTTTGGGTCCCATTTTACTGGAGATGTTTTGTTGTAGCTCCGTCAACACACCGTCCCGCTCTTCCAGCTCCAGAAGAACTTGCTATGAAGAGAAAGGAATCACAACAAACATCATCAAGTCACAGGTTAGATGGCAACCAGTCATTTCTAAAAGCACAAGACCTACCTCTATGAGTTTATCCCTCTTCTGTAGATTGTCTCGGAGTTTTCCTTCCTCGAACGCTCTCTCCTTATTTTCCTTCTTCCATCCGAGTTCGGCCTCCTTCCTCTCCTTGGCTTTCTCTCTCAGCTCTTTGAGTGTGTTTTTGAGTTGCTCTGACAGGGCAGTGATGGCTCGTTTGTGATTTTCTCTTTGCTCCTGAAAGAGTGTGGATGCATAGTGATGAACAATGACAAAACAAGTTTTAAATGTGTACACTGATCCAGACTCATGGGGCATACTACAGAACGTTTTTTATATCTTTGGTCTTAACTACGGCCAGACAGAATCTACGGACATTTTTTGTTATTCCTGCGCAGGATTTTGAATAAATAAATAATAAATCTGCGGATTAATGCGGAATGATTTTGGAAGTATTGTAAATTTTATTTAAATGTTTAAAATGAAAATACAATTAGATCCACTTATTTGGTAAACAATGCAAGTCTCTCATATAATATATCTACTTAAAGACTGTATTGTAAATAAATCAAATGAACATTTTCATATTAGTCAATAATATTACTGAAATTAATAAAAAAATTGAATAAAAATAAATTTACACAAGTAAATACAGTACTCAGCATATATAAGTACACCGCCCACAAAGCTCTCATTTAAAATTAATATTTTCTATAGGAAGCTTTACAATATTATATTTGTGCATATACATTAGTTTAGTCGGTACTGAAGACAAATCTGGAGCTAATCTAACAAAATAACTTACAATAATGGATCAAAAATTAGTAGTCTAAATTAATGTTAGGGAAAAATAATAAATAAAATTGTCAAAAATAGCAAAGATCAAGAGAAACAAAAAATATATACAATTTTGTTGAAATGTAGTTTGTAATTTTTTTTTTTGCAATATTTTGCATGAATTTAAAATGTATTATCTTTCCATTTCTAAAGATGTGACTAAAATATTATTTTAATAAATATATCTGTTTAATAAATCTGTTTTGTTCAAATGCGGCAATATATACATTACCCATATTCACTGAAAAAATGGGTAGAAATACTTATTTTCAAAATGGGGTGTACTCATATATGCTGAGCACTGTATATAGATTCAATGATGAGATACAAATCTGCTTCCGTGTGGGCCTAGAAAATTACAAAATTGTAAGCTAAATCTGATCTCAATTAAAGAAATCTTAAATCGTTAAGTCATTAAGTTCAACAATGCACTCTTGGGTCTGTTATCAAGCAACCAACACTGCGCTAGCTGCTAATGAGTTAGCCTAAACAAAATGGATCAACAAAACCTGTGGGCTTTCAGACAAACCAGGTTATAACATTTTTGTAACAGAAGCTTCATTGATGATCACATAAAGTAAGGCTTTAATCACTTGCATTATAATAGTCTATAATAAAAAGTATAATATGTCATGGTACTAAATGGATTTTAAGGTACTAAGTTTATATATATATTTATATTATATGACATTGTATTATATTAAATGATATTTAATAGTCCTCTCAGTTCAAGCTAAAACAGTTCAAGAGACACAGCTTGTTAGTTTGTAAAACTCTAGAGGAACATTTTGCTAAATATATGCACTATAGAACATTTAATATGAATTACTTTGTTCTTAATCTGTATTTAAAACATTTTTAGTATCAATTAAGTATTTATATTTTAATACAGTTTTTGGTTATTAAATTAGTTTTCTTTTTTATGAAATCCAAGTAATTAGTTAAATTAATTATTATATAAATGGTAGTATATACATTCAGGTAAAACTTATTCAGCAAAAACTAATTTGGTGTATCAGTTTTTAATATTGAATAGGGCAATGTCTGTATACACCACAAGGTGGTGCTATTGCTTTTCTGTCAAGAAATAGGGATTGAGTCAGATTTTGCAGATGTCTTTCCAGCTGTTACCAGTATGAGGCTTTCTGCATTGGTCAAGGCAGAAGAGAGTCTTGAGATTTCCTGCAACATGGTGGTGCTGAGCTCTTCTCTATCTTTGAAACTTTCTACCAGCAGAACATCTTTCTCTTGCAGCTGATTGACCAGTCCAGCCTCCGCTCCTCCCCCTTCCAATCCACGTCCAATCAGAGAGTCTGAGAGAGCCTATGGGGAAAATGTTAATAGTTGACTGCTGGAATTACACATTAACTAAATCAGCTGCACTCTGCATGCAAGGGCAATCAATCCAGACTTCCAGAGCGAGATAACAGCGCGTCTACCTGCACGTCTCTGCGTGAATTCTCAAGTGCCTTCTTTAGCTGGGCAATGTAGTCTTTGTTGTCCTGTACCAGTGCAGTCAGGGCTGAATCTCTCTCTTTCCACACCTCCCATTCCTTCATCATCTCCTGTTGAGCTCGATCTCGCTCCGCAAGCTCTACACGCAGGTGCTATTTGAAGACACAAAACATTGATTTTCTTATCAAGCAGAGTTTACGCCAGTTAACAGCCATTTGCACAATCTCTGTTGCTTGTGCTCTACCATTTGTACTGCTCTAGTGATCCTGTAGCCGCATCCAAAAATCTGCTGCATTTGATGGCTTCATATTGAAATTTCCTTTAAAATCAGCCCCCAAATGCATTGTTTCCCCTCAAATATTAAAAAATAAATAAATAAATAACAACAATAATAATAATAATAATAATAATAATAATACACCCGATGATGTGTCCTTTACAGTCCAGAATATCCAGATTTATTGTGTTGGCAGGACATTTTTAAAGAAAATTCTGGATTACACATTTAAAGGGTTAGTTCACCCAAAAATTTTAATTCTGTCATTAATTACTCGCCTTCATATTGTTCCAATCCCAAGACATTATTTTTTCTTCGGAGCACAATTTAAGCTATTTTAGATGAAATCAGAGAGCTCTCTCATCCTACATAACGACAAGGTACGAGACATTCAAAGTCCAGAAAAGGAACCAAACATTTAATGTCTTCAGTGGTTCAGCTGTGTTTTGACCGTTTTGGGTTCCTTTTCTGGACTTTGAATGTCTTAAGACCCTTGCTTTATATGGAGGATCTGAGAGCTCAATGTAAAATCTAAAATACCTTCATTTGTGTTGTGATGATTAAAGATCTTAGGGGACTTTAACGACATGAATTAAATTGACATGACTGAATCTTAATTTTTGGGTACTTTTATATTTTAATTATGTTTTTAATGCTTACATAAATGGACCAAGGGAACATATTTAGATTGCAGATCTTTGTTTTGATTTCAGACAGTTTAAAGGGGTGGTCCACTACGATATTATATTTTAAACTTGAGTTGATGTGTAATGTAGCTGTGTGAACATAAACAACATCTCTGAATGCAAGACAAAGTTAGCTTAGCAAAGCCTACAGCGAACAAAGTTTGGAGACTACAAAAAAATACATCCGGGCTAGAGAGATCACAAGCGCTTCAGGTTACGTGCATTCACCACGCGCCTACACCCTGTGCAGCAACGGGGCGTGGCCAGAGGTGCTGTAATGTTATAGCAGAGAAAGCTAAAATGACGTCCAAACGCTGCTATTTCCACAGAGCTTCTTCTGTTTCTGTATTTGGGATTCCAAAGGACACGACACAAAGACAGAAGAGCTTACAGTTTAATTTTAATTATGTTCCAAAGAATTGTAAAGAAATATATAGCTAGCATTTGACAAAGGACAGCTTCCAGAATCGCTCTCAGTTCAGTGCTGCATTCGGTTAAAACTCCTCCAACCGACGAAGCTGTGAATTTGTGAGCCACAACCTGAAAGTATTTTTATTTGTTAAAATTGATTATTACATGCAGAGTTTCTAGTGTTAACGGTATGTTGTAGCGAGGATGTAAACAACGGGAAATGCTGTTTGGCACTGCTAACAATTTAGCTACAAATTCCCACAATATTCAGCAGCGCGTGCAGTGTCTCTCTATGCGGACGCTTTCAGTGTCTCTCTATGCAGCTGCTTTCCGTGCGTTCTACACCTCAAATAACGAACTCGCAAAAGATATGAGAACATTTTGTATTAATTGCACATGCTTATTCCGAATATATGCGAAAGACACTTGTCAGATTTTATTTTATTTTAGAGAGCAGGCGTGAGATGTGCTCTTCATTTTTCTGTCTGATTCAGGCAGCTAACGCTGCTAACAGTTAGCTGACTCACTGTTTACACAGCGCAAAAGCGTGTGCTTGTAGGGGTGTGACTTGGTGACGTGGAGCCAATCCACGAATCACAGCACATTATGTTAGCTGACCAATCAGAGTTTCTTAAAAATTAAAAACAGCTCTGTTAGTTGTATGTGACAGCGATGCCTCATTTGCTTTCCCATGTACAATACTTCTGTTTAGCAGCAGCAACCACAAACCAAATGTTAAGTAAACAAATGTGTGTACTGTTGAATAAGAGCAGTGTTTGTTTGACTCACGTTAATAACATCCTGGTTACACTGGAGCACAGTGTTGAGTGTAATAAAGTCCCGGTCTCGCTCTCTGCCGGCGTCCTTGATGGCCTGCAGTTGTTTTTCCAGGGCTTTCTCTCTCTCACTCGCCTCAGACAGCTGAGCCTCCAGAACCGTCTGATTTAAAAACACAGAAATGAAGGACTAGCACTGTGGAATAATGCGCATGTGTATTCATATTTGCCAGAACTAAACAAACACAAAAGCGCTTTAGTACTCAAATGAATGATCCCACATAGAGATCGACCCAGCCAAAAGTCACAGTGACTGGGTGTGTTAGCCAGAACTACACTGTATGCTCGGTTTGTGTACTTTTGCTACACTTCTATTATCATGTGTACACCGGACATGACTCTGTAGAGGCTGTCTACACTGACTGGACGTGTCAAAAGCACTCATTTGCAAATAATCTGTCCTTTGTGTCAGTACTTCATAAACAGAATGAGGCATCGGTTTACTGTTGGAGATTTGTCACTCATGTCAGGTCACATCCATCATTACAGTTTTATTTTTATTTTTTTTAAAGGGATAGATCAGTCAAAATTAAAATTTACTCACTATTTACTCTTAAGTGGCTTAAGTTGAGAACCTAAAAGATATTTTGAAGAAAGCTGGAAACTTGTAAACATTGACATACACTGTAGGAAAAACAAATACTATAGAAGTCGATGGTTACTGGTTTTCAACTTTCTTTAGAAAACATTTCTTGTTGATTAGAGGAAAGAAACTCAAACATGTTTGTGACAAGTGAAAGGTGAATAAATGATGACAGTTTTCAATTTTGATCTATCCCTTTAATTAGTCAATACAGTTTGTAAAACCACCAGGAATATTATAAAAATGCTTAATGATGGCTCATTATTTGACACTTAAAAGGAATCCTGCCATTAAAAAAGGGTGGGTATTTGGTAATATAATTAATGTTTTTGAATATGTTATTGAAAAACCAAAATACTGTATCAAATGACAAAAAAGTGCCATGAATTCACTTTTATATAAATTTTTAGACAACACAATATTAGACTTTAATAGAATATAGTTTAATGTTTATTGCCATATCAGCTTTAATGGCTATTTCATTCATTCATTCATTCATTCATTCATTTTCCTTTGGCTTAGTCTCTATTTCAGAGGTCGCCACAGCGGAATAAACCGCCAACTATTCTGGCATATGTTTTACACAGCGGATGCCCTTCTAGCTGCAACCCAGTACTGGGAAACACACATACACTCTCACATTCACTCATGTGCTATGGTCAATTTAGTTTCTTCAATTCACCTATAGCGCATGTTTTTGGACTGTGGGTGAATCTGGCGAAAAATGGCCATTTCATGGCGACAAAATTATAAAATTAAAAGCTTATAAATAACAATTTTCTATAATGCATAGGTCTATATCTATAAAAACATCAACAAAAATAAATACATAAAATAAGATACAAATCTAATAGTTTAAGATTCACTTATTTAGGATGTTATTTCCCTTATTAGATTAAAACAAATATTAAAATGTACTTAAATACATAACTAATGGATCCAGTAAATCTGAAAATTTGGCCTCTTAATTATAATACATACCAGAAATTGTAAAAAAAAAAAAAAAAAAAAAAAAAACCAGCAATTGTCCAAACAGTAAGTTTAAGTGCATCTCCAAAGGTTCATATAAGAATAAAGAATAGTAAATTTGTACATTGTGACACTTGCTATAGAAGCATCAATTCAAGAGGCAGAATGATGAAGTGCACGAGTCACTGATCTCGTCTTTCTTGACTACTAATCATAGCACTAAATAAACATGAATGAACATCAAAACACATTGAAAGAACAACTTATCCTACGCATCATTGCTTAAGTAATCCCCATATCAATGTTTCAACTGTGGGTACATTAGACTCTGTAGTGATTCAAACAAGTTGCAAGCAATGAGTTTCATGACATTGCATTTACTAAAGTCATTTACTGCAGTCACTAAATTTTCATTACAGTGCATCACAATTACTATCCATTATTTATTATAGAGTCAATATGAAAATTGGCTGATGAAGTGACTAAATAATGCTTTCATTTACTTCTAAATAATGGCATAATTTTAGAATTAGTACTAATTATTAAATTGTGAACAAAAGCTTTGAGCAGTCTTTATTTACAAAAAATTCTCAGTCATCATTTATTCCTCACCTCACGTTCTGAGCATGTATCAGTCACTGCACCGGCCAGTTTCTGGATGAGTTTGTCAGTGTCCTCTGATTCCAGCCCTTTCTCAGCACACAGCTTCTGGATCAAAGTCACACATTCCTGAAGAGGGGACAGCACGCATTCATGACAATCACGTTTATCCTGAACCTATAATAAGTTCATCAATTCACTACTCACCTGGATTACATTCTCTCTGCTGTGTAGTGATTGGCTGAGACTCTCGATTAGGTCATTCTTATTTTTCAGAATGGTCTGTGCGGCAAAACAACAGATCGGATAGGTATTAGTTGCACAAACAGGCATTATTCCCAGCAAAATGACTCCATGTCATGCCTGAGGGACACTACATGACATTGTGATCTCTTATGACTGCATTCTGATAGCGTTACATAACTGCTATCAGCTCACTCTAGAGAGCAACCATTCAATTGCAAGCTCATACCCAGCATGCAATAGTGCTATGAAATTACATCTCTCTGTAAATCGTAGAATTCAAGGATTATTATTATGTATCTGGACACATTGGTCACACTTAAAGGTCACATGAAATGCTTTGAAATGTGGACTTTTTATTCAATGTTTGATATAAACTCAACTGAAAAAAATGAAGAGCTCCTCCCCTTTTAAAAAAAACAGCCAATAGCTTTTTGTTTCATCACAGCTCTGTCAGTGAGAGTGGCTGAGCTCAAGCGCATTGAATGAAAAGCAAATGAGAGCAGTCTTGAAGGGGGCAGGGCATGGCATATACTAGACAGCATTTGATGAGAAACTGAAGTATGAGGTGACGTGAAAAAAAAAGTATCCATTTAGGCTGGCTTTGTTAAAATCTTATCTAATCCCTTGAAATTTATACAGCAGTTGTCTTAAATGTTCAAACACTTGTCAAGGTTGCCATATGAATTCATTATTAATCTATTTGGCAGAAAGTATAATACATTTAATACATCAAAGCACATCAAAATACAGCAGCTGAAATGCCTGTTATGAAAGAAATTACACCTACACCCTAGGGCAATCTCCTCTGGTTTGGGAAGATTCCTGGAGGAGGTGTGTGTGTGTGTGTGTGTGTGTGTGTGTGTGTGTGTGTGTGCACCTCTCTACTTTATCTCTTTAAAAAGCATCCACACACCTATATGCCCTATACAAGACATCATCTGCAAAAGTCAACAAAACGTTTAGGAGAGAGGGTGTGCCACAGATGTCTCTGAATGCACACGTATTCATTTTAACACCCATCCAATTTTATAATTATCTTTCTCACTCACCACTTGCAGAGACTTCAACTGCTTGGCAGGAGCATCGATTGTTGTTTTGTTGGGATCTCTGAGCTGTGCCTCAAGAGTTCTGATGCGAGCCTGAGCTTGAACAAGTTGTTCTCGCAACTGCTTCACAGCATTGTGCACCCTACTTGAGGACGACTAAAAAGAGTGATAAAATTAACAATGTTTAAAAAAAATAAATAAATAAATAAAACATTTTTCAAGTCACCTAGAGTTAAACCATTTTTTAATCTATTCAGCCAATTTTCCGGTCTGACAGGAGCACTGTTAGCTTAGCCTAACATCATTAAATTAAATAAGACTGGTAGCATCTCTAAAATTTCAATATAAAAGCTTGACTTTTCTGTAGTTATATTGTGTACTAAAACTGATGGAAAATAAAGGTTGCCATTCTGTAGGCAGATATGTATAGGAACTATACTCTCGTTCCAGTGTAATAATCAAGGAACTTTGCTGCTGTACTCACGTCTATGCACACTCATATTTATCATCTATTATAAAATCATAATCGTTTAACAATGTGTGATCTTACATTGTCACAGACTTTTCTAACATAAATGAGTCAAAAAGCACTCACTACATGATGAAGCCTATTAGAATGTAGTCAGGATGACCCTATAATTCAAGTTATTAAAAAAAAATAAAAAAAGTCTAAGAGCCAAGTTATCACACAACCAAAAGTAACATTACCCCAAATATCTGCATGAGGGCGATCATAAATGTACAATGGATGCCGCAGGTGCAATGAAATGATGCAGCGCTTTAAAAAAGCACTCAGCTAAGTAATTAAGTAACAGTGCCACATAAATTGTTGTGCCTGCTGCAGCCATGGTACTGCAGCAAAGTTCCTTGATTATTATGCCAGAATGAGAGTATAGTTCCTATCCATATAAACCTAAATAGCCTTAAATAGCCTATAGTCTTCATGATGTAATTATAGAAGAGTCAAGCTTTAAATAAGAAAATAATCAAAAAACTTTTTTTGTCATTTTTGAGTGATGCTAATGGTCTAATCTGAGTCAATGATCTATGCTAAGCTAAGGTAAAAAAGTGCTCCCACCAGACCCAAAGATCAACTGAATGGATTCAACAATAGTAAAGCTATTGTTTAACTCAACTGTTTAACTCTAGGGGAGTTGTAAATTGAGCCTATTTCCAAATAATAAGTGCAGTGTTCCTTTTAAAAAGAATCCAACAGCTCTTACTTCTCTTTGCAGTGGCACAAAGTCATCTTTTAGCTCAGTCAGGATGTCATCATTCTCTTCGTCAAACTCATCCTCAGTCCCATTGTCCCCCTCTCCAAAATTCAGGACCCTCACTAAGCCCGCTTTCAGCCCTACTTCATCTTTTCCATTCAGTATGTCTGCTTTGTCCAACACAGGAATGCGACTTCCAGCTGGTGACCGCACTGGCTTTCCTTCAATTCCCCTCAACTTTTTGAAAACAGCATCAATAATGGCAAAATTGTCCTCTGGCCAATCGAATGGATCAGCACCGTCGAGAGAGTCCAGTGATTGGATGGAGGTAGTGCGAGAGCGAGATCGCAAAGAATGACACGAGCCAGACAGTGAGGCAGGGCTTGACCTGACAGATGGCACTCTCGACCAATGAAGAGGCATGCTGCAGGATTTCTCTCTGGAAAGGCCCAATGTCATGAAGGCTTGTTCAGGCAAGTGACGTGGAATGCCACAAACAGACTCGTAGTCCGAGTCAGAAACTCTCAAGGAGTCACAACCCTCACACTTCTTTCCTTTTTGACAGCGTTTCCCTGTTCTCCTGTAATAGGGACATGACTCTGCTTTCTCAGACCACCATTCATACTCTGAGAGGGCCATGTTGTCTTTGAGCATTTCTCTGTATCCTTCTCCTGCAGAATCTTTCCTGTCGGATTCATCTTCACTGGAGCTTCCTTTGCTCCTGAAACGCGATGGGTTGCGTTGATTGTACGTATTTCGTACCCATCGCCTAATCTTGTCCCTTTCCTGAGTGAGTTTCTGGAGTCTCTCGCTTGATAGCATTCGGACTCTGGAGATGACGGTGTCGAATTTGAAGACTTGCTCCAGAACGGACACGCATTTGCCACATAAAAACTCCCCGTGGCCATCTGCACGTGGTACAGGCTGATCCAAAATGTGTGTCAGCACACAGAGCAAGTCGATTCCTTTCGTAGGGGTTAGCAGGCCGCGAGATTGTGATAGTGAACGGGATGAGCTAAGAGAGAGAGTGCTACCTAGAAATAAAATTTAAAAAAAACAAGTAATTAATGTGCAACTTTTTTAAAAAAAATTCTGTTTGATAAACATGAATAGCCCTCTGTAATTAATAAATTGTGCAGCAATACGTTTATTTTTTGCAATTTGATTTTAGCAACTTAAAATTTTCATTCCCTATAAGTATGGAACACAAAGTGATGCTGAAATTGCAAAGAGCGAATCTTTAGATTTTTTTCCACTATTGTGTATTGTGCCACACACACACACACAACTTACATGCCGACTGGATCGGATTGGCACGAAATGGAATGGTTAAGTAAACTAAACATTCAGCCCAGTAGTAGAAAAGCAGCTGTTGGTAACCTTAACTCCATTCTGGCAACTTGGATACTAGTTTTGGCCAAATTAATCGTACAGCGACCAAAAACTAAAACAATATAATACAAAACAATTTCTTTGTATGTTGCTTGTTTTGACGGGTGCTTTGCAGTGAATGCTGTTAAAGCAATTCAGTTTATGGAGTTAATAAAGCAGTAAGGTTGCAGTATTTTGATATATAGGTTATGTATCTCTAAGAAACACTTTGTGGACGTTCTTATTTGCGTTTTTTTAGCAAGGTCTGGCGACAGAGTAAACGCATCTAATTCCTTGTGATGTCATAAAATTCTCATAAAGACAGCAACCACATTTGTAAAACTTTTATTATCCACAGGCAGTTTATTCCATAGTAATGCCCCAGAATATTTAAAAGACCAACGTCCAGAAGCAGTTTTAAATCGACAATGTAAAATCCATAAGACTAACTTTAGTTTTAAAACAATGTTGCTGGTTTACCCTTGGTAAGAGTGCATTTAAATAAGAGGCTGCTTTATTATTAATAATGTTATGTACCATTTTAATTTGAATGTCTTCCAATCTATTTCTATAGGAAGCCAATCAAGACTCTTGAAATGGGAAATCTCAACATGTGTGAAACGGCCAACCCCTAGAACTAACCTTATCAATTTATTCCGTGATTTTTGTAATTTGCTCAGCCACCCAAGAGACAAATAAGACATCCAGGAGATGCATGCATATTTAATATGAAAGGAAACTAAGCATGATGCGTAGTTTCCTGTCATTTTGAATATGCATACATCTCCTGGATGTCTGATTTGTCTTGTGGGTGGCTGAAATTTGGTTACCTAAACTTTCACTATCTAAATTTTAGTTTTTTGGTTGTTGAATGCAGTTGACAGTAAAAAAACTGAACTGTATATGAAAAGAACTGCAGATTGACAACCAAATTACTGCAGTGTGTACTAGGTCTTTAATAGCATTTTAAAATGTGTAGAATAAAAGCAAATATAAGTTGATAGAAGCATGCTTTGCTGTTCATACCCCACGGGCTGCTTTGTGCAGATCGGGGCAAGCTTCCCTTGCTGGAAAAGTCTGTCGGCGTCTGAGTTTGTGCCCCCTTTCTGTTCTGACCTGCATACAACCATCGCCGCTGGTTACCTTGCAGGTCACTCCCACAGATGCGGCATCCTTCAATTTTACCTCGTGTAGACATCATAAATACAACAGATGCCCTGTAATAATGATTAAAAAAATAAATAAATATGTATATATATATATATATATATATATATATATATATATATATATATATTATACACACACACACAGTTAAAAATGACTAAATATGTAAACAAATACTCAGCAAGAGGAAAACAATAGGTTGATGTTATTTAATATTAGAAAAATTGTCAAAAGTATCATAATAATGATAATAAATGCATTTGGGTTAAATATACGAAGCATAAACATCAATATTAATGATATTATTATTAATAATAATAATAATAATAATAATAGTAATAATAATAATAATAATAATGAATTAAAAATGTCTTCCATAAAAATATAATATATAATACATTTCCACTTTACACACCTGAGTTAATATTTCCAGCAGTTGTTTTGAGTGGTAGTTCACTGTTGTCCTTTGGCTGGGGTGGATCCAGTGAATAACAGCTCACTCTGCCCCACTGACAGTCTCTGTGTTTACATGGGCTGGACACATCGACCTTGAGTCCCAACCACATATACACAGACACACACAATTATAAATTGGCTTGTTTACTCTAATTGTCGTATTACTTTTTTTAAATAACTGATACGTTTCATTCAAGACTTCAAGTGCACAGTCCACCCAAAAAATGCTCACATCATCATTTTTCCAAACCTGTACGACTTGCTGTTTTACCTGCCACACAAAACGAAATGTCAAACACGATATTGAGTGACAGACAGTAAACATCCACTGTCCTGACAACTTTTTCCCTCGCACTATTAGAGTAAATGGTGACTGAAACTGCTTGGTAAGAAATACAAAACATGAAAGTTTGTAAGTTTAATACATGATGCAGAATTCTTATCTTTTAAGCGGTTTCTTTAAATCAAATTAATGAAAGGCTAGCGAGAGACACATAAATTATGTAAATAAAGTGACGCGTTGGCAGAGAGAACTTTCCACACGATGAATAATCTCAGCAACTCGCTGTTTTCCTCTGTGTGTTCATTCAAATATTATTTTTAATCCTGTATCACAGCGCCTAAACACCGCCGATATAAACCCACGCGAAAATGACTTTTGACTTCCGAAATGTCAAAACGACACTGCAGAGGACAAAATATGATGCCATAGACTAAACAACTCTACAAAACAGCCGTCCACTGACCTGATAAGTTTGAGAGGAAGGAAAATATCACATTTCAATCGCAAAGGCAGAGATAAAGTCGCTTTCTGAAGCTCAGGAAGTGTTTCCACGGTCTCGAGCACGAGCTCTCGCGCGTACAAACCAGAGTGGCAGCCGCCGCGCGCCGCTCTACCTTGCTGACGTCACCATAAATACCTGTTTCAGCACGCAGCTGCGTGGCGCGCTCCAGCTGTTTGCACAATCACGCGCATGCACAGCAGCATTCGGTGTTACACCACCACCACCACAGACGAGGAGTTTTTTTTATATGTATATAATGAGTAGATAATTGTGATTATGGGAATATGAAAAATAATAACACGCATAGGCCTACATTTTTTACATTTGGGGTAAAAAAATAGAATAAAGACTTCATGCAAGTAATTATTTTCGCATTGGGCCAGATTATTATTTTACTTTTAAAAAATTGTTTCTATTGAAAAATCCTTTTACCATCAGTTCTCCAGTCTCCAGGGTCTCTTTATCTTTCAAAAATGTATTCAAATAATTTAGACCTGTTGTTAATTATTACTGGTACTGGTTTTGTTGCTTAATATTTTGTGGAATTTGTGTTATGTTTTCAATACTCTGAATGCTAGGTTATCTGATATTTACTTTTAAGCTATATATATATATATATATATATAGAAAAAAAATTTATCTCAAAACTCAATATTATACTTTCATTTGAGACTATAAACAGAAAACATTATTTTAAACCTTCTTAAATGCTGGATGGTGGCATGACAAAATAACTTCAAATTGATCTTACACTAATAGAAAACATCTCCATAACACAACATCATTTATAATGAATTTATTATCAAAAGTAAACCTCTAAGATTATCAATAAGAACAATCACACACACACACACACACATACACGATTGTGCTTGAGAAATGAGATTATTTTCTTTCTTTCTGTAGATTACGTGAGCCACTTTTCTATGCACTTCTGGTAGACGTTGTAGTCTGAATGCCAGGATGTATGTTTAACACCAGAGACGACACACTTCTCTATGGCACCTTCTGAGTTCAGTGTTTTCAGGCCAAAGGCATCACTTGCATAATACTAGAGAAAGGGGGAAAATGGTTAGCATAAATCAAACAGCAGCAGCAGCAAAAATGAAGCATAAACAAACTAAACTAATAATGCATCCCATATCACGACCAGAGGAAAACAAAAGAATATTATGAATGTCTTTTAATTAAAATTACTATTCGCTGAATACCATTTAGAATAAATGCGTTCACTTACATCCTGGTATTCCATATCAATAACCATTTCATCACTGTCGTAAAACCCGAACATACTGTGCAGAAAAAAAAGAAATGGTGCAAAGAGTTATTAAATGATTGTTTTATTCAGAATCTGAAAGCTAGAGATGGCAAATTTGCCGTAAAAAAGGCAACAGATAATCCTATAAGACCTTCTGAAGTTCAAACGTCACTTTAAATATTTCTCACATTCATTCCAGTCTGCTACACAGCCACAGATTAACCCTTTAGGAGCACAGAAAACAGTCAAGCGGCAATCTTTAAACCACTGACAGAGCCATTTAAACAAATCAAATAAGCAGTTTAAAAGCTGATTTGAATTATTAACCATTTACAGTACAGATTTAGATGTTTACAGTAGAATTTTTAAAAATTCCTAAAAAAAAAAAAAAAAAAAAATCAATTTAAAGTGCTTTAGAATAACAGGATAATATTCTTAATTTCAGCTTGTCCTGTAAAGCCTGATTGTTTTAAAAGATATGTCTAATAAGACTAATTATCCATTAAAGGGGACCTATTATGCCCTGTTTTGCCAGATTTATAAGTCTCTGATGTCCCTAGAGTGCATATGTGAAGTTTCAGCTGAAAATTCCCCACAAATATTTTGTTTACTCTTTGAAACTTATGCTTTGATCTAAATCGTGCATTTTGGTGACTGTTACTTTAAATTCAATGAAATTGTGCTCTTTTCAAAAGGGGGCGGAGCTACAAATGCCCATGTGATTCAAAAACAAGACTAACGTTCTATGGTAATGAGGGAGTTACTAATGGGTGGGGCCTTCCCCTCTAATGACATGTACAAAGAGAGAATCAAAGTGTTTCTGCAGACTGTTTTTATCAAGTGTGATTATAACAAATAAAATTAATGAACTTGTACCATTAGAAGCTGTCTATATTCACAGACTTGCAGCACAATGGTGTTTAACCCCCCTTATAAAAAGTGATTTTTGCATAATAGGTCCCCTTTTAAGATCCAAGATAACACGAAATTTCAATTGTTACAAGGGATCCTGTCGCCATTTTTTTACTAGCAAGTAATCAAATCTTGTGTAAACAGTACATTTTCAAAAATCAAGCTTTGTTGGTACACCATTATTAATCATTAACTTTGTTTACTCGGGCTTTGGTCTGGAGTTCATGAGCGCATGCACAAGAAGGCAGGAAATCAGTAGCAAACAGCCAATCACATACATAGTGTGTAAACAGACACTTTGACTCCTCTTGAGAGAGTCAATGCAATTCACAGCCAAATATAAAAAAATTAATTAATAATAATAATAATAATAATAATAATAATAATAATAATAATAATAATAATTTATTCAGCAAGATAAATGCTTTTGCTGTTAAAAAAAAAAAAAAAAAAAAAAAAAATCTTGCTTTATTAGTACAAGTGAGGTTAATTGTATGGTTTATAATTTGTAGGTATACAGGGGCTAAAATCTAAGATTTTTAAAGCTTTATCTCTTGATTAAAAAAAAATAATAAATGCTTAAATTCCAGCTGTAGATCTGCATGTTTATAGAATTAAACAAGTTGCTCATTGATTATAGATAATTTTTTGCCAAGTGTTTTACCATATAATGACCTTTTTATTTGTAGAAGAAAACCTCTATATAGTATCAGAGATGTCACTTTGCTCACAGCAGATTGGTGGAATCTCAGTTTGTGATCAATAATCTAAAATAAGCAGCGCAAGATACATGGCGACAGATATGAAAGTGATTAAAGTCTATCTGCTTTTATGGGACCTAAAAACCAGGATTGGTGCAAACTAAACAAACTTAACTGGCTAATCCAGCTTTGTGGTACAGTGTCCTGAATATGCAAGGGTCCCAATACCTCCACCCTATATAGTAGCAGCAGTGGTATGTCTGAATTGGTACTCTTAAAACAGTATCTGAAATGTACCTGGATAAACTACTACTATATGAGATTCCGAGGGTCTGAATTTATGGACATTTTGTTATATCATCACTAAGGTTGTGCGATATTCGTTCTGAATGATCACAAGGCAATTGTTGGTTTAATAAATGCAAGCTGACATTATACATTTAAAAACTTACTACATGGCTCTGTTGAATACTTTACTCTGATTGGTCTAGTCTGCATCTAGCCATTCGAGACACTTTTCTTTCTGAAGATTATATTTAATTAAAGAACTAGTCAATTACTACAGCTCAGATCAATGTTTTGTGTCTACTTGTTTACTTTGAGAACAACCAGCTGGATTAACATTTATCCCATTTATTACACTGCTGGTTGCCACAACAGAACAACACCCAGAGTGAAAAACAACCAGCTGGATTTACATTTTATCCCATTTATTAGACTGCTAGCTAGATTTACATTATCCCTTACCGATCTCTCAAATTGGCTATAAAAGGTGAAACTAAAGCTTTTTTATACTGATGTAGTGTGTAACTGGCAAAAAAGCCAGAATTATATAGCTTGTATGAGCAGAAAAGCATCTTTATAGGTGCACCAGAACAATCTTTCTTAAATTAAACACCTAATTTTTAAGGTGTTTAACGTGTGAATGATTCTCATGTAAACTTAAAGTGCTATTTGAGGAGACCTTGACTGCCATGGTGTAATTACGCCATCATCTGGTCCACCGATCAAAACCACCTTCTCTATGTGCAGAAAATTATTTCGCCACTCTGCAAGAAAACAAAACAAGTCAAGACTACACAACTGAAAGTACACACACACGCCAAGCAAAAGCGGTCATCTGAGCAGCACATAAACACCAGTTACAGAGAGTCGGGTCTTCTTTAAATTACCTGTTAAGTTATCATGGTTTACTTCACCATTCAGTGGGGCCAGAAAGACGCTGTTCTTCAAGTATCTTTCTCTTTGATGTGGATCTACAAGAATGAAATGAATGCATATTGTTAAATGCAGAAGGAGCGGTGCTCAAACTGTTGCATGAAAGTGGCACGTCTATTTACCATTCCAGTAGTTGCAGATCGATATTTTTTGTCCAAATGAAGTATAACAAAAATGGTACAGTCTTGACTTGATGAATATTGGGAAAAAATGTTTAAAATAACTTGAATCTGTAAAAAAAAAAAAAAAAAAAAAAAAAAAAAACATGAAAAAAGGATTTATTCATTTGTATGAGATCTAATTTCTTATATAAAAACACTTTCAACATAAAAACAAGACGACATACAACATAAGTACCAAAGTCTCCAAATACAATCTTATTTACATTCATAAATATTCATGTTTGATCAGATTCTGCCATACAGAGTTCTGTAAAGGGTTACATATCAAAGCTCAGGGTTTCTGCAGGGTTCACAAAGTTAAATTTAAGACTTCAAGACATTAAAATTTTAAGACTTATACAGGGCTAAATGCTAAGGATTTTTTTTTTCTTCGAATATCCCAGTTAGAAAAGGTTTTTACTTGCCCCATCAAAAAACACCACGTTTTTTCAATAATAGTTTATTTATAAAGCGCAATAAAACAACAGTTGTTGATCATTGTGCTGTATACAAACCTTAAAAAGCAAATTATCCAAAATAGACAGCAACAGATAAAATACAGAATACATCAAACATACCACACAGCATCAACGATAAATAAGACACCAGGTAGCTACAATAGGATCAATCTTCTCCCAATTTAAAAGCTCTTTCTAGGAGGTGTAGTTTAAGTTTCCCCCTGAGCAAAGATTCATTGGAAATTGTTCTAATGGGCATAGGTAGCCCGTTCCACATTTTTGGACCTACTACAGAGAAAGCTCGACCTCCTTTTTTCCTTCAATTTGGATCTGGGAATGACTAGCATTTTCTGGTTCGATGACCTTAAACATCTGCCAGATATTTTAACAGTAATAAGATGAGAGATAAGTCGGAGCCTGGAAATTTAATACCTTAAAAACATACATTAAAATTTGAAACAATTGTAAAAACATATCCAATCAATTTAGGAAGCACAGGATAGGAGTAATGTTTACAGAATTGCGGGTGCCAGTAAGAAGCCTAGCGGCTGCATTTGGCCCACTTGAAGACGGTTTAAATAGGATTGGCCAATACCCACATAAACCGAGTTACAGTAGTCCAAGCATGATGATACAACAGCATGGATTAATCTCTCGAATACGGCATGAGTTAAAAAGGCCTTTCATTTTGGCTAATAATCTCAACTGGAAAACAAAAAAAACAGATTTAACTACTGCATTTACCTGTTTGTCAAATACAAGGCCAGAATCTAGGATAAACCCTAGATTTCTTACAGATGGTTTAATAATAATTTTGGAATTTTTAATTTTCAAATATATTATTCATTTACAAACCCTATAAACCTTACCAGGAATAGAACAAAACATAGCTGTCAATTACTTCAGTCTACACTAATAATAAAATTAAGAAAAACAAAATTAACAGGAAAATTAAACCAGTAAAAAAAAATAAAAAAAAAGACGATTTAGGACCTACAACACAATTTCAGTAGATTTAAGCCTAAAATTTAGCTTTTGAGATTTAAGACATTAAGACTTTAAGATCCCGCGGACACCCTGAAAGCTTGAAAAAGTCTTGAAGGGAATTCCAAATACATATAAATATAAGCACCGCAATTAAATTAAAACATTACATTTCTTCTCAACCACTTTTCCCCAGTATGAAGAAATTTTATATGATTAAGGAAAGGTCAGTAGTTCAATATCATACACCTCTTTTACGAAAGGTCAAGTTTCTTGAATAAAGAGAAGTAATTGTGGTGTGGACGGCACTGACCTCCATACTGGCCGGCTAGTGGTGACGACAGGAATATAAGAGAGTGAACATTGTGATGAGGAAGGGTAGCAAGAACTCCTCGACATATCAAACCACCTGTGAAAATTATATAAAAAGGAGGAGTAAAAAGTTAAACTGTGAGGATGGTACGATTATTTTTTAACTAAAGTCTATACTAAAAGTGTGCCTACGCTCTCAGAAATAAGTTTATAATCAGTCACTGGGACAGTACATTTTTGCTTCTAAAAAGGTTCTTGAAGTACAAATGTGTACCTCACAATACCTTAAAAAAGGTACAAAAGTACACCTGTACAGTACAAAATGACCACAGTTCTGTGTGGAGTTTGCATGTTCTCCCAGTGTTGGTGTGGGTTTCCTCCGGGTGCTCCGGTTTCCCCCACAAGTCCAAAGACAAGCGGTACAGGTGAATTGGGTAGGCTAAATTGTCCGTAGTGCGTGTGTGTGAATGTTTCCCAGTGATGGGTTGCAGCTGGAAAGTTCATTCCGCTGTGGCGACCCCAGATTAATAAAGGGACTAAGTCGAAATAAAAATGAATGTTTTCCAATACAGCTTTTAAACCATTGATGTTGAAATACGCTATGAAGTCCAAACCAAAACAACAGGATTCTATAATCTATATTGCACGCTACTCTGTAGTACGGTTAAAAACTGTGTGCTTCCTACCAACGCACACTCCCTCAATGCAGTGATGCCATTTTACAATGTATGGCTCCAACAACTTTATTAGATTTTAGTGCCTTTTGAAAGATCTCCTTCACACCCCAAACTTTTCCCAGTGAAGCGTATAACAAAGAGCTTACTGTGATATCATTGCTTATGTGTTATTTTTCAACGACCTTGTGAAAAGCAGATGAGATGGACGCCATCTTCAGCGCTCTCCATGATAGGACTGATGGCTTCTTTAAATCCTTCTACCTGTTCCCACATTGGCTTCACGCTGGCCGTGTAGTCATACAGAGCTATTGTGGTCACGCTGGTACCTGGATGAGACTAAAACATGGTAAAATGAGAAGTCGGGGAGTTTCATTCCAGATGTAAAAGAAGAACTGTGCTAAATATAGCGAACTGTAAGATAGATCTGAAACAACTAAAAAAGGGTTATGCAACTGTTCCTGAAGGCGTTTCTGCATTTTATTGTAAAATGTTTTGACCCAAAAGTTACTCAAACGGGTTACAAAAATATTAAATAAATAAAAAGCATGAAAAAAAAAAAAGTTACTCTGGATTTACGATGTTTTTTTTACATGGTCAACTACTGATTAAATTGCTCCAAATTTCCAAAATGCTATCATTTAGGAGGACTTTTGTTGCATAAAAAAGGGCATCTTTTTGTAAAATAAAGCATGAAACAAGGGTGAAAATGGCGACATAAGACATACAGTGCTCAGTATATATATATATATATATATATATATATATACACACACACACACACACACACACACACACACACACACACACATACATATATATATACACATATATATACACACACATACATATATATACACATATATATACACATACATACATACATACATACATACATACATACATACATACATACATACATACA
>CAIGQW010056839.1:2969980-3009302 GCA_903798125.1 Danio choprae | reverse complement strand
ACACACACACACACACACACACACACACACACACACACACGTGCGTTGTCATATGTTGTAAAAACTGTCAATAACCATTAAGATTTTAATGTTATTACATCTTTTCAAAACCGGAGAGCCCTCATGAATACTGGAACGCTTCTTCAGTACTACACATGCAAATATTAAAAACCCACCATAAAAATGGCTAATTAATTATACATGTGAATTTATTGCATTTAAATTTGACATTAAGAAGATAAAAGGTTCCACTTAAAGTATATTTTTAACATGCAGCTTATTTGCAACCCAAATAAAACAAATATATATAAAGAGAATGTTTCGAGTTTCAATGCTTGGGCCCCATACCTGGAATTGTTTAGGGCACCCAAATCACCAAGTCCACCCCTGTTGACTATTTTACCTTGCGAGTAGCAGATGAGATGGACACCATCTTTAGCGCTCTCCATGATGGGTCTTATGGCCTCTCGAAATCCATCGACCTGCTCCCACATTGGCTTTGAACTGGCATTATTGTCATACAGAGATATTGCAGTCACACTCGTACCTGGATGAGACTAAAACATGGTAAAATGAGAAGTCGTGAAGTTTTATTCTAGATGAAAGAAGAGCTGTGCTAAATGTAGTGAACAAAGTATTTAAGTATTTATTAATAAATAAAAAAAAAAATAAAAAAAAAAAAAACACGCACGATAAAGAAAGATCTATAAACCTTAAAACTTAAAAGCCATTTCTGTGTGTCAGCACCAAACGAAATTGTTTTGCACATACAAGGGCGAACAATAAAAGGTGAAAATATAATATTCACATGGGTGGAAAAAATACATGAGATTCTTACCAGTTTAATATGTTTCATCAACGTCGCCATCTGTTCAGGTCCACCAAACAGGCCGTGAACAAGAATCACTGGTCTGTACGCCATGATGACTGAGGGCAGCAGTAACACAACCCAGATAAAAACACATGGTCTGCAGTCATCAGTCATCGTGACAACAGCCTATAATCTGAAATCAAACATTTATATGTTTATTGTATATGTTTAATTAACCAAAAATATATAAGGCATCTAATAAGACAAGACTGACCTTAGCCAATCGCTCCACCTGCAGATTTGCGCTTCAGACGCTTTGAAACAGCTGTAGGTTTATCCGCATGTGATGTTTTGTCGCTTGAGGTGATGCTTTTATAGGCCGCTTCCTTTATTGCACATTTGATGTGGAAGAAACGCGAGTAAAACGCAAACATTTCACATTATTAGAGAGAATATTTCACTATTTTTGTTAAGAGTGCCCAGAAAGACTTCCAACAACTTTATAGACTTGAATATATTGTTGCATTAAATAAATGTAGTTTTTGTGGACAAAAATGTGGTACTTTTCACGCTTTATGTTGGACTTTTGAATCGCAAATAATGTGGTATATATATATATATATATATATATATATATATACACATATATAATTTTTTTATTTTTTTATTTTTTACAAACTGTACAGACGCGTATCCCATTTTTTTCTAGTTACATCCGTTAGTACACAAAAGCTAATTTATGTTGCCGAAAAAAATAGGTCAAAACGCATGTTATATTTTTTAAATAATAAAATTTAAAGCCCAAAGGAAAACAGCGAACCCTAACTGAAAAAACGTATAATTCCATGGCCATAATACCAAACCAGCTAATAACAGCAACAACATTTGGCCCAGTTAACACCAACTACCTTTCCTTTTTTACAATCTGCTTTTGACCTTTCGCTTATTTTGTGCCATGGCCAAACCACATTTGAATGTTTTGTTTTGTGACTTTTAATTTGACAATATCTTGAGCGCACTGTGAACCGGAAGTCGTGTAGATGTTGTGAGAAAGCGTGTGGAGAGACAACTAAACGTATGTTCCAATGTTAATGTTTTGGTCTGTAAACCAATATACTGCTTGTATAGGGTAAGTTTGATTTGATATGTTTTCTAAACACGTTAGTAAATTAAAAAAGTTAATGTGCAGCGTTGACCTGCTGTAGTTGTCCACGATAGTCTCATTTTTTTGTTTTAACGTTACAGGTTTTACTCAGAATACGTCATGTAGTCATCATTTTCGTATGAAATAAATCACGGCTTAATTAAATAAAATACGACGTTTAAGTATTGAGGTAAAGTTGGTTTTGTATTTGCACATTCGTTCAGTCATAACTTGTGATATGCTCCCTATTTTGTTTACCATGGTACATTAAATATTGGGTCTGAAATCACATGTAAGTATGACTTCAAAACAACATTAACACTATTTATCTGACTGTGAACAATGTTGTACTTTGATAGTCATTGGCTAATATGCTTTTTCTATTTAGTATTTGCCAAGAATACTTTTCTGAAATTATATTATTAGGGTTAAAGTCTGAATGTGTAAATATAAAACCAACTTTACCTCAAAAGTTAGTCCCCTGCTGTTGTGAATGTACTGTCTAATTCAGATTCTAGGCTTATTTACCATTACGACATGTAGTTAAGTGCTTTCTATCACTGTTTATGTTAGATATATAAACAAAACAGTAGCTGTTATATAAAATGTTATAATTTGATATCCTTAGATTTATTCATGTGTTCATATGATATCGACTGCACGAGATTGAAAAAAACTGACATTGCAATATTTTATTTTTCTCCGATACATATTGCGATATTGAGTCTATTGTTAACAGATTAAATGAATATCTCTATTGGGAAAGAATTAATAATTTTAGGCTACTTTTGGATGAAAATAGGATGATTTTGTAGTGGAGCACATCTGCATAAAATGTAATAAACCAAACCACAAGCAATGATAAATACAGTAATGCAAAGTTACAAATGAAATACATGCTTTATTGTTTTTCTGAGAGTCTAACAGCATTCAGGTACACAAATTAAATGTAAAATAAATAACACTGTATCTTCATTACAAATATACTGTATTAATATTTCTTGAAAATACTTGCATTGTTATTTCCTGTGCCTGAATGCTTTAACCTGGCTTGGAATTCGTACACAGTAACAGGCCTTAAAAGACATGAAAATGATACTTTTTTGGCAACTTTATGGTTAAACTTTGTAATAATTAAATAATGATAAAAAAAGTCTGTTTTTAACTCCTGCTCAATTATAATCCTAATTTGACATTGCAGATTCTGCCCTGCACAGTTTAGTTTCAACCCTGCAAGCCTGAAGGACTCACAATTTGTTTGATCAGGTCAACCTTTCCACAGGTCTGAAATATACTTACGGTGGTAGCCGGATTGAAACATGTCCTTTATCTGTGGCACATAAATTGTTAACTACATGTGCATACAAGTTCAGGTTGCTTTATTGGCATGACATTTAGTACAGTAAAAAAATTACAGGAAAAAAGAATAAAAACAGACAATATCGCTAAAATGAATATTTAATAATAATTAATTAATAATTACAAGGGCGTCACGGTGGCGCAGTGGATAGCACAATCACCTCACAGCAAGAAGGTCGCTGGTTCGAGCCTCTGCTGGGTCAGTTGGCATTTCTGTGTGGAGTTTGGATGTTTTCGCTTGAGTTTTATCCGGGTGCTCCGGTTTCCCCCACAGTCCAAAGACATGCGGTATAGGTGAATTGGGTTAGCTAAATTGTTCGTAGTGTGTGTGTGTGTGTAAATGAGTGTGTATGGATGTTTCCCAGTGATGGGTTGCAGCTGGAAGGGAATCTGCTGCGTAAAACATATGCTAAATAAGTTGGCGGTTCATTTTGCTGTGGCGACCCCAGATTAATAAAGGGACTAAGCCGAAAAAAAATGAATGAATGAATAATAATTACAATAAAAAGTTTAGATTATTTAAATAAGGCAAATGAGTTGATTGACCATTTCTAATGGTGTACATGTATTTTACAGCCAGTTTAGATGTCATTTTGTCCGCGGCTGTGTGAAAAGTAGTCTTTAATAAAAGAGTAATGCAAAAACTTTAGAAAGCGAAAGCTAAAGTCGACTCCCGGACATTTTAGGAAATTTAGAAACACTGGCTGGAGTTGGCTGGCTGCTTCAAAAAGGCACATCTCTGTGGAGGAACAGGATGTGTTGTTGACAGGTCTCGTGCACACACAATGAGCAGTACGAAATGTGTAGGGTGAGAAAAGGTTTTCCACTGGTTAATCGATTTGTTTGGTTATCTTTGGCAGATACGAAAAACGTGTAAAAGGATGATAATATTGGTAATTAAAAAAACAAAAAAAAACTGTCATTAAATATACTTGGGCAGCCGTTAATTTACCTGGGCAGGCCGTCCAAGTAAAAGTCTATGTGTGGGAAGCACTGCAGGTGTGTTTAATTAGGGTTAAAGCTAAACTGTGCAGAGCTGTGGCCCTCCAGGAGTTTGACACTTGTGATCTAGTAAATCTAGTTGTTATTGACACTAACAGATGTTTTGATGTACAGTCACAATGGCCAATCTGGAACAGTGGGTTAGTGACCAGCTCCATGACATCCTGGGTTTGAGTGACCGATATGTGGCCCAGTTCATGATCGGTCTGGTTAAGAAGTCGTCTGGACCTCAGGATTTTGTGTCTCGGCTTCAGGACACTGGAACTATTGACATTGATCAAAGAATTACAGCGTTTGCACATGAGTTGTACGACAAGGTATGTTTTTTATGGTCAGTAGACAGAATGTTTAATATAATACCTGAATTTACTGTGAAAATCTAATGACCCTCCTTTTCAGGCTCCCAAAAAGCATGTGGCTGAAAAACCTGCTCGAGCAATCGAACGTCAGGTCATGGAAATAGAGAGAAAGAACAGAACCTACACTCTTCTGGAGGACAGCGAGAGCGATGGAGAGGCAGCCAGAGAAAGAGGAAAAGAGAAGAAAAGCAAAGAACGAGACAAAGGAAAGAAGAGAAAACATCTCCGACAGAAACGAGACGAAAGTCCATCGTCCAGTGAAGAGGACAAGAAAAAGAGGTGATTATGTTCTGTCTTTTTTGTATAGTTAAGGGGTCAGCTTTTGTTGTGTTTAGTTGTGCTTTATGAGTAAATAAGTAAACGAATGAAGGAATTAGGGCTGTGCAATTTATTTATTTTTTTGACATATTGATTTCGATTGCGATTTAATTTTGTATTTGAGCTTCAGCTCAATAATCTTTATTGTAGCTTCTTACTGCTAAAATGTAGTGTTAGTTAAAAAAGGAACTGAAAAGATATTATCTTATTCCAACATTTATTCATTATTCATAAATTGTTTTTAAATATTCAGAAATTAAACACTAATTTTTTTCCTTGAGCAAACAGTAAGCACAGATAAAGTGACCTTACCTTTCTGTAAAGAAGTTTAACTCAAATTAGGGAGATGGTAACAAAAAAAAACAATAATATTAAAAATACAGAACACATAGCTAAGAGCCTTTCTGTAGCTTGCATTGTCTAAAAACAAAATAATTATCACAGATGCTACACAAAATATCACGACATTCAGCGTACAGCTGTGTTACTGCAAAATGGCAGAAAATATGTGTGAGACAGAAGTGTATATCTTCTATCCAGCATTTGGATGAGGTTTTTAAATCCCTCTTTGGTCACTGCAATAAAAGGCACAGTGTCTTTAGCGAGGTCATAAGTTATAGCTTTAGTTATCTCCTGGTGCTTTTTGTTTTTGGTGCCTTGGAAGTTTTTTTATATAGTGTATTAGCCTCAAACAACTCTGAAATTGTACTTTGCTGTTGCTTGCTACTAGATTGAGTGTCACTAGCAATACTTTTAGTTGACTTTTCAGCAAGACACTCCTTATATAGCCGACTGTGGTGCTTTATTAGGTGCTGGTTGTTGTATTTTCTCGTGCTGTGGCAACAATTCTGCAACAGCTCTTACAAATTAGCTGTTTTTGTTCAGTGTCTGTGACTTTGAAAGCAAAATATTCCCATATAACCAACGTGCTATTTTTCTTTAATATTAATTAGTCTCTTAATGCTTCTGAAGGAGCAGACACCATCATCCCACTCGTCTGCGCTTTTTTGTTTGTTTGTTTTTGATTGTGGGCTTTCCGCATAGTTCGGTTGTGCAATTCTGATTGGGCAGAACGAAAGTGGGGGAAATTAAATAAATGGTAAGATAAATAATAAATAAATAAATCGTATAGTTTCAAATCGCGATTCGATTTCGATTAATTGCACAGCCCTTGAATGAATGCTAAAACCCATCCCATTATGTCATGGTTCTCTTTGTTAAGAGGACCCCATGCAATAAATGATTATCAGTGCACTTAAAAATAGAAATGTTTTTCTTTTGCATTTAAAAAAAAGATTTTAGTTGAAAACCCATGTAGTGTAAACACAGCCTTAAAGGAGCCTGTATTGTTTCTTATATTTAGACACAATTGATTAATTTTATTGATTAGTTTTATTACTGAATTTTTTTAATTTTCCTCATAGAACTGTATTGTTTGCTGTTTTTATTTATTTATTTTCTCATTTTAGTCAGTTGAATTAGTTTAACATTTTTATTTGAATCCATTTTAATATATTAATTACAATTATTTTGTATTGTCTATTTAATGTCTTTATTTTTATTATGTATTTATTTAATTTTTTAGTATATTATTTAATACATTTAAACAAACAGCACTCTTGTTCTCCCCTAAACCCCAGTGCTAAATCATAAAAATTGACATTTTCTTCATTTGAAGGCTTAAAACATGGTTCATTTCATAGTTTCAAATTGAGAATTGCCAATTTTATTATTGTGTTTTTGTGTTGTTGTTTTTGTTTATACTCTTTTAGCATTACGTTCAAGGATGAGCCCAAAAAAGCTGAAAAAGAAGATGAGGAGGAAGAAGAATGGGAGCGGGAAGAGAGAGAGAGACTTCAGGATCTGGAGGAGAGGGACGCCTTTGCTGAACGAGTGAAACAGAAGGATAAAGACAAGACGAGACACATACTTGAAAGGAATGACAAAAAGGTAACGCAAAATATCTGACCGGATCCAGCAAAATTAATCACAGTGACCTAAATTTCAAAATTGAGAGTTTGGTATCAATGGAAAGACTATAGGCTTTGAAGTTAATCATATTTTAATTCATACCTTGAATGGTTTTGAAAATCTGGTCATTTGAAATATGGTTGTCTGCACTCTTTTTCCAAGTTTTTTTGCACATTTTTTTGCTGATATCCTTCAAATCCATTGCATTTAAAGGGATAAACTATTTATTTTACAGCTTAATTTGTACATTTGTATACATACACAAATGCTATTAAAGCAGGCCGAAGCTGAAATATTCATTTGAAAACAATTTTTAAAAGACACTTTTACAAAGATTTACTGAAACCTTAAAGATTGGGTTTCCCTTTGAGAAGTGATCAGCGTTTATGCCTCTATTTGTTTACATTTTTAAGCTTTATGATTGGTTTTATATAACATTTAGCACCATATTTGGAAAGCAGAGATATTGAATAGAGAGAAAGTGACAAGAGGAGTTGAAAAACAACGTTCATTTCCAGCGATTTAGGAAAACTTTAAGTCAACTTTAATAGTCATTTAAATGCCTTAAGTCAATGATCTGGACTACGAGATTATTTTTGAATGTATGTTCTGTGAAATTAGCTATAAAAGCAATTAGATCTTTGTTTTTTGTTTTTTTATTAGTGTGTATCTTAAAATAGAACGGTGTGACTTATTTCGCCAGATCGGGTCATATATGATGTTACTTCAACAACTGTAACAAAAAAAGCTACAAGTTTCTGGGGAAAGTGAGAAATAATGTTATGGATTGTTTTCTCTTTTTTTAGGCGTATGAGGAAGCTCAGAAAAGGCTCAAAATGGCTGAAGAGGATCAAAGGAAAATGGTGTGAAACTTGAATGCATTAACGTACACAATAATGCTATTTTTTTATCATGTACAGTTGAAGTCAGAATTATTAGCCCTCCTGATTTATTAGCCCTCCTGTATATTTTTCCCTGAATTTCTGTTTAATGGAAACAAGATTTTTTTAACACATTTCCCAACATAATAGTTTTAATAACTAATTTCTAATAACTGATTTCTTTTATCTTTGCCATAATGAGCTTAAAGTGCAATTTAAAGGCTTAACTATAGACCTTAAAATGGTTTTTAAAAATTTTAAACTGCTTTTACTGTAGCCTAAATGAATCAAATAAGACTTCCTCCAGAAGAAAAAATATTATAGGTAATACTGTTCAAAATTCCTTGCTCTGTTAAACATAATTTGGGAAATATTCAGTTCACAGTAATAAATATTCAGTGGAGAGCTCATAATGTTGACTTAAACTATATACATGTTTGGTTCATTGCTATATAAACATTGTGGTTTCTACATTTTGCTGTAATTACTATTAACACAATTGTTTTCAGCTTCCAGAGTTGAGGAAACAATCACGTCGGCAGTATCTGTCCAAAAGAGAGCAGGAGAAGCTGGAAGACCTGGAGGCTGAAATTAAGGATGAGGAGTACCTCTTCTCCACTCAGAACCTCACTGATCGGGAGAGGAAAGATCTGGAGTACAAGCGGACCATCAGAGACATGGCCAAGGAATACAAGAAAGCAGGAGCGAAAGAACAAGAGGAGAGAAAGAACAGATACTACATGCCAGAAGAGAAAAGAAACAAGGTTGGTTTAAACTTTACTTACAGTGGAATTGTGGGATATTTAAACTAGTCACCAAATAATTAGTCGAATAATATCATTTTATAAATACTTTCATAAAGTGTTTATTTAGTTTAGACATACACAACCATTTTAGGTTATTAATATGTAAGGGATAAAGTATGGTTTGCTGACATATTCAGCATTTTTAAATATACATTTGTTTAATAAGTACGTTATGTATGTCATTTCTGTTGATTAAATGATAAGTAAATAACATAATAAAACTTGACTGTTCTAATCTTTGTCCAAACATTGCAGTCGATTCCTCAAAAAGACATGGATCTGGAGTTTGAGGAGACTCCCAGAGAGGGCGGTGGAGAGCAGGGCCGCTGGGAGGAGGCGCGAGTGGCCACTGCCACCTTGCAGTTTGGGGCCAGACAAGAGCGTGAACGGCGGATCAAGGAGGAGCAGGAGAGATACCAGCTCATTTTAGAGGAAGAGGAGATGATCACCTTTGTCAGCACCGCAATTACTATGAAGGGAACGCTGTCAGAGAAGGTTGACATTATTTATGGTTATATTTCTGTACCACTGTGTCCTCAAATGGCACACCATACACTTATTCACTATGTACTTATGCACTTACACACTCAACAGCATTCATTTGTTAATTTTTCTTCGGCTTAGTCTCTTATTTATCAGGGGTTGCCACAGTGGAATGAACCGCCAACTATTCTGGCATATGTTTTTTCGCAGTGGATGCCCTTCTAGCAGCAACCCAGTACTGGCAAACACCCATACACTCTTACATTCACACACACCCTGTTACACTGCGGCCAGTTTAGTTCATCCAATTCACCTATAACGCATGTTTTTGGACTGTGGGGGAAACCGGAGCATGCCAACACGGAGAAACTCCACACAGAAATGCCAACAGGCCCAGCCGGCACTCGAACCAGCAACCTTCTTGCTGTGAGGCAACAGTGCTAACCACTGAGCTACCGTGCTGCCACACTCAACAGCATAGTATATGAATTTAGTGTCACCTCAGATGGAACGCTAATGTTTTTTTACTAACCGGAAATTCAAACCATTTCCATAAGACTGTTGCCAAATTAGTGAAATATATGACCAAGCTACCAAATAGTACCTGCCTGAGTATAACCAAATTCATCATTGGGAGGCGGCATAACCACTTATGTGGGAGAATTTTGCTTTCACAATCCAACATAAATAAATAAATCCAACTTCAGTGCCCGATAGCTCTGCCCCTTCTGCTATGTGAGCAAAGCTGTGGTCGATGAGTGCGTGAAGTGTCCAACATTCCACACTTCTTTTTAACGATTAAATAAGTGCATCATCCGGGTATTTAAAGTGCACTTTTTCTTTTTAGGATAAAAAGAGTATTTCAGTGTGAATGCACTACTTACACTATTTATACTACAAAGTGGCGTAGAATAGTGTGTAAGTATGCGATTTAGGACACACCTTATGTATTTAATACAAACAGAATACAAACTTATGTCACTCTGTTTTTGTCCAGCAGGAAAGTGAACCTGAGTTATCACAAGCTGAGAAACAGAAGCAGTCCATCCAGGAGGTGAGGCGCAGCCTGCCCATCTTTCCCTACAGAGAAGACCTGTTAGCAGCCATCGGAGACCACCAGATCCTGGTCATAGAGGGTGAAACCGGATCTGGGAAGACCACCCAGATCCCTCAGTATCTGCTTGAAGAGGTGCGTACTGTTTGATTGTAAAACATTTGCATCACAAATGCCCAAATAACTTTTATTCTGTTGGTTCCTGACTGTGAATCTTTTGTATGACATTTCTAAGTTTAGGTATAGATGATAAAGTTTAAGGAATGGTTTATTTGAATGCAGGATATTGTTGTGTAGAGCTATGGAATAATATTTTAAGAAGCGACTTGAAAATTCTCAGTTTCTTTGGATTTACTTGATTAATCAGTTATGGGACAGAATTATAATCTTAATATGTATTACGTTTTTACAAAAGTCTGATGATGTTTCATTCAAAATTCTAATTAAAACATAGTTTTTTTTGTTTTTGTTTTTTCTTCAAAATGACTTTTTTGTTGTCATTCTTGTTGTTGTTGTTATGGTTGAAAGTCAAGGTTATTCTAACTAAATATTTATTTGTTAAGTTAAAACATTGTGAATGTGTTGTCTAAAAATGAATTATGATGTCTTTTTATGCAAAAAAAAAGCTGTAAACAATGTCATATTTCATAAAATAAATCAACATTTACATTGTAAACAAACACATATCTGTGAATCGTTACAATTTGAGACTACAACTGAGACGTTTGAGGGAGTTTAGAAATTGTACTAATTGAGACAGACAATAACTTCCTTTGTGTTTTTTTTTAGCTTAGAAGTTTAACACATTCTCTTACATTGCCCGTGTTACACATTACATGTAGTTATTGTAGTAATATCAGTAAATTATGCATAATTACATAAAACTAACATCTTGGATATTGCTGCTTAACGTGATAGTTCACCCAAAAGTTTTAATGTACTCAGTATTTACTCACCTCCAAGTGGTTCCAAACTTTTCTTGAACACAAAAGAAGATATTTTGAAGAAAATGTAACAATACCTGTAACAATTCACATCCATAGTATAAATAAAAACAAACTATGGGCGTAAATGGTTACCGGTTTTCAGCTTTCTTCAGAATATCTTGTTTTGTGTTCAACAGAAGAAAGAAACTCCAGTTAAGAACAAGTAAAGTGTTAGTAATGACTCTTTTTATATGACTCTGTAATTGCATGTAACCCCTAAAAGTTGCATTTCATTAATATTTTGTCTATTTGTCTATGTCTATCAGGGTTACACAAAAGGAGGAATGAAGATCGGCTGTACTCAACCTCGAAGAGTGGCGGCCATGTCCGTAGCAGCCAGAGTTGCACAGGAAATGAGTGTCAAACTAGGAAATGAGGTCATTAATGCTGTTTAATGCACTTGCAGATTTACATATGAGGAACGTGTTAATATACAGCATGTTTTAAACAAGGCAAATTTGTAGTTTTTTTTCATCAGCTATGTTGTGATATTTTCCAAAGGTGGGCTACAGCATTCGTTTTGAGGACTGTACATCAGAGCGCACCATCCTGAAGTATATGACTGATGGTATGCTGCTCAGAGAGTTTCTTACAGAGCCTGACCTAGCCAGTTACAGGTAAAAACACTGTAAAGATTCGGCAACTTATTTAATGACGTTGTAAATGTAATCCTGCCATCATTGTTGCCTTCTCTCTTCTGATTGGCTGTTTTGTTTGTTCAGTGTGATAATCATCGATGAAGCTCACGAGCGAACGTTACACACAGACATCCTCTTCGGTCTGATTAAAGACATTGCACGTTTCCGGCCTGACCTGAAAGTTCTGATTGCCAGTGCCACTCTTGACACAGAACGCTTCTCCAGCTTTTTTGACGATGCGCCTGTGTTTAGGATTCCAGGCCGCAGGTTCCCTGTGGACATATATTACACAAAGGTAAAGGATAGTAGCAAAAATTTGGGAGATATTTCAGTAGCTTACACAACAAAACTAAATTTTATTTATATATATATATATATATATATATATATATATATATATATATATATTAGTACTGCGACTGGATGACAAACTCAATATCTATATGTGTTTGAGTAAAAAACATTTTTTTTTAATCATGTAAACTACTGAAATCTATTTCAGATTTAAAATAAACATGTTTGAAATGCTTTCATTGTGTATACTTTTGCACTTTTGTCATTTTTAATTGAAAGTATATAATTAAGACTCTTTAAATTTAGATGTGCTGTCTTTTGACTCATTTAAATAATTAAGTAAAATGTAAAGTTAATATAAAACCAAACTTTTTTGAAATGAATAATTAAAGCGAATTTCCATTTTTATACTGTGCATTATAAGGCCTTGATTTTAGCATTTGTAATGATTGCTGAGTTTTAAAACGAATATATATAAAATAATAAAATAAATAAAATAAATAAACAATATATTATAATTAGTATTATTGGTAAAAATGTATTTTTAAGGTGTCCTTGTTACACATTCCATGTACTTACTATGCTAATTACAATAAATTATGCATAATTACATGCAACTAAACCTAACCGGCATTCTAGTAAGTAATATTACTCAGTTATATATTACTTAATATAGTTACACTGTAAAATGGACACCTTAAAAATCAATTATTTACCCTATTAAATAAAAAAAGTAGTTGTACATGTTGTTGGTCATTTCATAAATTTTCACTTATTATAATGCTTTGATGCATCTGTTCACTTTTAGCATTTGTAGTCATTGCTGATCGTTTTTGGGATCTTTTTATTTATTATTATATCTTTTTATTGTCTTTTTAATTAGTATTATTGGTAAAACTTTATTTTAAGGTGTCCTTTTTACACGTTCCATGTACTTACTATGTTAATTACATTAATTATGCATAATTGCATGCAACCGGCATTCTAGTTAGTACATGTAGTCACGTAATATGACTCCGTAGTTAAATGAATAGTTACACTGCATCATGGAAACCTTAAATATAGTAATGATAGTCATTATACAATATTAGTTATAACATGAAGTTTCAAGTATTAACTAGAATTTCTTGGACACTGTGTAAGAATCCTGTTCAGGTAAAATGTCTGATGTGTTTTGCATTGATTTGTTTCATTTATCACCTGTCTTTGATTTCAGGCTCCAGAAGCCGATTATCTGGAAGCATGTGTGGTGTCAGTGTTACAGATCCATGTCACTCAGTCGCCTGGAGACGTACTGGTCTTCCTTACGGGACAGGTCAGTCCTTCGCACTCAGACTGTTTATAGTTCATGTTTCCCTCATGGAAGGACACAAGCAATATCCATCAATGCATTAAAACTATTAAAAAGAGCCATGTTGAGCCAATACCGCATGTGCTAAAGAGATTTTACAATACGTCACCGCTGATATCCCCTTGACGCAGGCACTTGTGAATTTGATATTTAAAGGGCTCCTATTTTACCCTCCAGAATCTGTCTAAGTTTCAGCTCAAAATACCCATCAGATTATTTATTATACAATGCAAAATATGCCCAAATATTGCCCTATGTTTTCCCTATGTGGCTGTGGTTATTCCAGTGGTTATGAATTACATTCGCTGTCTTTACTTTATTACTAACCAAGTTTCTTAGCAAATCCTGTTCTGTGAACATGTTGATACGCATTACAACGGAGACATGTTAACATGCTCCTGTAAAGTTGCTATTAAAGCATTACAATTTTTTATAAGGGATGTCTAAAGTTTATTTTAACACAGATTTATGTTATAATTAATTGTGTATTTGTATGCAACTGTTACATATTAACATTTTTCATTTGCATAGTAGAGAGTGAAATACAGTTATATTATATCTAACATTTAATAACATTTCATTTGTATTTTATTAATTTATTAATTTATTTCTACTGCAAACTACCAAAGCACTTACTTAAAAATTATTTTTTAAAGGTGGTTTGATTTTTCTACATGTAAAATCAGGGACAGTTTATTTAAAAAAAGAGTAATCATCAATATTAGTTTATATGGAATTTTTATTGACAATTCATTTGTCTTGGTTTTGCAGGAAGAGATCGAGGCATGCTGTGAACTTCTACAGGAGAGATGTAGACGACTGGGTTCAAAGATATCTGAGCTTCTTGTTCTGCCCATCTATGCCAACCTGCCCTCGGACATGCAAGCCAAGATCTTCAACCCCACTCCGCCTGGAGCACGCAAAGTAAGAACAGCATAAACTTAGACTGCCAGCAGAGGGCAGCATGTATGTACAAATGTCCACATATTTGGGTCAAAATATGTGCCATTTTGCAAGTGTTTAGTTACCGGTGTAAGTAATGTTATAAGCACATTCAATGTAAGTAGTGTGAGTTGAAAACAAAAGGTAAAAATATGGATAAACCATGGAATTGTTGTTCAAAGTAACAGGTAGGTTTATGTACAGAATTTAAACCCGACCTGTATTTCTTAAAATATATAAAAGAATTGCAGTAATTGTACTGAAACAAATGTGATTTTAAATTCTATACACCAAAAAACTAAACACGAAAAGCAAGTTGTTTGAGAGATAATGGCAAAGTTGAGAGATAATGGCAAAGTTGAAAGCTTTAAAATGACAAAATTATGGTAAAATGTATTAGAGTTAGGGCTGTGATTTAAAAATGTAATCGAATTAATTATGTGATGGGCTGATTAATCTAATTAATCGCACTTAAATGACGTTTGATGAAGAGATTGAAAAGATGTTACAAGAACTGCTTTTACTGCATTTTTATAGCTTTTAAGCCTATCACTTATTCTACAGCTCTGTGTAGAGTGCTCTTTGTACTTACAGGGTGTAAGTAAAATACATAATGCGGTACATGTGTGTTTAAGGCATGGTTTGGCTCATTTTCAGTTTGGTTAAAGATAAGAAAATGCAGAATTGTTTTAATTATTATTAACATTTGTAAACATTAATAGGTTTTTGATCCAATTACATGTTGTTTCAGTCATTCTTGACAGACGCTTTTATCCAACAGTAAAGCAAAACAAAGTAATGCAAATTCATATGCAAATGTTGTTGTTGTTGTCGTTTTTTGAGTTTGCTTCGTAGACCATATTAATTATTCCAAACACTGAATATGAATTTCCTGGCTCATGTTTTGCTGTGGTTTTTTTGTACTGCAGGTTGTAGTGGCCACAAATATCGCAGAGACGTCTCTCACCATCGACGGCATCATCTATGTGATCGATCCAGGTTTCTGCAAGCAAAAGAGCTACAATGCAAAAACAGGAATGGAGTCTCTCATTGTCACTCCTTGTTCACGGGTAAGAAACTCTTCCAGCTACTATGGATTTCTTCTGCTATATTTATCTGAAAAGAGAGTGATGTGGGCCTAATTATATTATTATATAAAAAAAATCCAGATTCTGACACTTTTTCTGGTTGTATATGATTAATCAAACATGTTCACTTTTTGCTTATGTAAAATAGCTCCAATCTTTTGACCATGTGTACAGGAAATATTAAAATAAGTTTGTGTCACTATTTTAAATCTTTATGCTGTGGTGAGTTGTTGTATTGAATGTTGTTTTAAATGTGAATTAAGAGTAAATGATGTGTTTTATTATCGCGCAGGCCTCAGCCAACCAGAGAGCAGGCCGTGCAGGCAGAGTGGCTGCTGGGAAATGTTTTCGGCTGTACACCGCCTGGGCCTTTAAACATGAGATGGAGGAGACCACTGTCCCTGAGATCCAGAGAACAAACTTGGGCAATGTGGTTCTGCTGCTTAAAAGTCTCGGTAAGTATGAATGAATCAGGTTTTCCTGTGAAGATGATTAAAATGTACTTGTGAAATATTAGGACACACAAACATTATGTACATAGGTGCATTTGCAGGGTATCTGCAGGGTCTTAAAATGTCTTAAATTCACTGAAATATTGTGTTGTAGGTCTTAAATCATTATAAACAGGTCTTAATTTTCCTATGTCCATGAAAAGCTACTCATTCAGGCCGAAATCATCCAATCCAGCAGCAATCCATCTCAATAGAACTTTTACCAAATAGTTTAATTTTGAACTCTATTTACCAATATAGTTTAATTATCTTCCTTAATATAACATTTGTTTAAAAGTAATTTATTTTTAGGCGAGGACACTGACCTGGAGAAACAGTTATTCCATATATTTTTTAAAAAAGAAATGTTATTTTGAAAAAGGTGCATCTATGAAACCAGAGTTTGCTTGTTTTGATACATTATTTAAAATATGTGGCTAAGAAATAAGTAAATTAGAATTTCTTTGAGGATAATAAAAATCTTTTCCTTTTCCATTAGAAAAAAAATGACAGTAGATGTAGCGTTAAAATTAGCAAAACTTTTTAATTATTAATGGATAATTTCAGTTAGTGTGAATTGACTTCATAAACAGTTTAAAATAAAATTATAAACAATGACTTATGTTTATGGCTCATTTATTAGATTAACATACAGTATACATTGCCAATTTATGAAATATTATTACAATTAAAACTAGCTGTTTTAAAATGTAACATTTTAATAAATCATTTATTATGATTAAATCATTTGATTATTATGATTTAGTGGTCAAGAAATATTTCTTATTATAATTGTTGAAAATGGTTGTGTCATGTTTTTGTGAAAACTGATCATTTGTTTTAGTTTCTTTCTCTTTTTCCTGTTCAACACATTTTTTTTCTACATGCTTATAACTTATGCTTGTAATTTAATAATTTAAATGCATACATGCTAAAGATTTATGCTGTCACTCATCAAGGATACAGTATAATGATGACAACGTTTGAATGCTCAGAGTACATCTATTTTAATCATCCCCGACTAGCTGGTTTAAATGACCTAGAAAGTTAGCTCTGAAAACAGCTCTGAATGACATTTACACTTGCTAACGTGTCCAAATACTTCATGGTGTCATTGTATTAAAAGTATTAGTGTTACATGCCTTTGTAGTTATTTTTAACTTGATGGATCGTGTCAGTTTTATCAATTGAAATGGTAACGCATGTGTAAACCGATCTGACATGCTCATTCTTTTCCTGTAATCAAACACACAACATGTGCTTAAGATCTGACGTGTTTTTATTTTTTCCTTCATCTCTGCTTCAGGTATAAATGACCTGATTCATTTTGACTTCATGGATCCTCCTCCTCATGAAACGCTGGTGTTGGCTTTGGAGCAGCTCTATGCTTTAGGCGCTCTCAACCATCTCGGCGAACTCACAAAGGTGCGATTTTAAAAAACAAAACAAAAAACAAAAAAACAATGAAAACACATTTATATCCATATAATTATCCTATATTAGATTACATTTGGTTGTCTAAACCTTCATGAACTTGGGTGAACTCAGAATTATGTAAAAAATTGTAGGCAGATGGGTGTCCATAAGGGGGTAAGACATGACAATGAACTGTTTAACATAACACGAAAAATAGAAACCAGATTATTGATTGGAAGAGCAATTATTTTCAAGAGCAGGAAATAAGAGGATGTCCCTTCTTTACGGGAATGGGTTGTAGAACTAACTAGCTTGTCTTGTATGCAGATTGATAAACTAATCCTATCCTATAGAAAATGGTTCAAGTACTTAAAGGGGTAGTTCACCCAAAATAATGTCATTTCCTCACTATTTACTAACACTCAAGTGGTTCTAAACTGAATATCCAGACGTCACGCTTCCTTGATTTTGTTTTGAGAAACTGCTTAAGACTCCGGTTTTCCCTCACAGTCCAAAGACATGCGCTACCAAATATTCTGAAGAATGTTGGGAAATAACATCCATTGACTTCTAAAGTGGATGGATGTCAATGGCTGCTTCAAAATATTAGCTTTTGTGTTTAACAGAAGAAAGAAACTCAAACAGGTTTTGAACAAGTGGAGGGTGAATAAATGATAACATAATTTACATGTTTGGATGAACTATCCCTTTCATTTTATTGGAAATTAGACAATAATAGCTGTGTGTTAGAAATATGCTTATTGTGACATTTTGTTTCAATGTATTCTATATGTTTAATTTTCTCATCATTATATACTGAAAAATTTGTTAATTCTATCTAATAATTAATAGCAAAGCCATGACCTTAAAGCTGTAGTTGGGGGACTAGTTTGGCATAGTGTTTTTTTTAATGGGGTAAATTGTTGATTAATCACTAAAAGGTATGTATCTTATGGAAATCTACCAACATCTAGCTTGTACCATCCAGGCCTTTGATCAGTGTTAATGTCATCAAAGAAAATTGGCTTGACACAAACAGAAAGTTGACAGGTCCGCTGCCCCAGTAACGTGACTGAATGCACGTGCTTCAATCCACTCATACTCATGCAGTGGATTATAAGAAAAATGTATGTTGTTAGTTTTGATCTATTTGACTACTTTATGGTCTCGTCTTTTTTCATCAACGATAATGTGCTGTACTTTTATTAGATGAGTAGATCAGAACATGCACATACATAGTTTTCAGTCATGTTACTAGCACAAAAGACCTGTTTGTGTCAAGCTATAGTCAACTAATATTTTTCAGCCTTATTGTCATTGACAAAGTTAAAGGGATGGTCCACTCAAAACTGAAACTCATTTACTCACCCTTTACTTGTTCCAAACCTGTATAGGTTTCTTTCTTCTGTTAAACACAAAAGAAGATATTTTAAATAATGCTGAAGACCTGTAACCATTGACTTCTGTTTGTTTGTCCTGCTATGAAAGTCAATGGTTACAGGTTTTCAGCATTCTTTAAAATATCTTCATTTGTGTTCAACAGTAGAAAGAAACCCATAAAGGTTTATTCTCCACTTGAGGGAGAGTAAACAATGAGTCAATGTTCATTTTTGCCTTTGACCTGCTTTTGTTTTGTTTTTATAGCTCGGCCGAAGGATGGCTGAACTTCCTGTTGACCCGATGCTGAGTAAAATGATTCTGGCTTCAGAACAGTAAGTCTGATTTTTAATTTTTTTAAATCCCTAATTTTCTTTTTCAGGGTGTCTGCGGGGTCTTAAAAAGTATTAAAAGTTGATAAGTCAATTTAGAGAAATGTAAAGCTCTTAAATACTATTTTACAAGGTATTAAATTTGGTATCAGTGTGCTAAGGTTTGCCTGAATATAATCTGCAAATATTGCTGTGTAGTTTATGAAATTAATAAAAATCCTGCTAGATTTGACTTCATGCTGCTGTTTACTGCATTAACCAAGGAAACGCCGTTATTCCTAGTGTTATAGATGCCACCTGCTGGATTTTGAAATAAAATTTTAGTTTAGGATTAGTTTCTTACAATCAGTATTTAGTAAATATATATTGTAAGTTAAAATGCTGTCAATGTTACTGGTTGAAACCTAAAGTGGCGATGAGGTCTTAAAATGTATGGAAAGAATCTTAAAAAAGGGTCTTAAAAGGTATTGAATTTCACTCTGATTTCTGTATATACCCTGCTTTTGTTGTCTATTGATTGTTCATTGATCTGTCTTTCTGAAGATATAAGTGCTCTGAGGAGGTTTTGACCATCGCGGCCATGCTCTCAGTGAACAACTCCATCTTCTACCGGCCCAAGGACAAAGTGGTCCATGCCGACAACGCTCGGATGAACTTTGTGGTACCAGGAGGAGATCACCTAGTGCTGCTCAATGTATATACACAGGTGTGTTTATGAGTGTAGCGCTCGAATCAGAAATCAATCTGATAGCTGAGGCTTTGCACGTTTTTTACGACCTGCCAAGTGTGTAAAGTGATCTGTTTTGTTATTGTCAATCTCATTTAGTGTGACTTCCTTATGGGAGACGTGCAGCAGTCAGATAGTCGAACAGGTTCTGCAAGATTGTGCAGGCATGTGTGGGTACATGTAGATGCTGTGGCAGGAAGTTCTTGTCTTGAACAAATATAACTCTGGAATGAACAGCGTTTTGTAAGAATGATTGAAAAGTCAATTCCGGCACAGCATTTGGGCACTCAAATGTAAATCGGTAAACTACAGAATTGCTCAATGAGTGATACTATAGATTAAGTTGTGTTTGGAAAACATTTATTACAGTTGAATTATTCCATGGTCTGTTAAATTCATGATTCCCATTGATTGGTTTAATTTTAAATTGTTTAATCATTAATAAAATGTAGTTCCAGTCAGTTTTGATCACAGTTAATAATAATAAAATAAATGATCTAGCCTCAAATGTTAGTAGCAACCATACTAACTCATTGAAAGTTGCCTACTTGCTGGGTGCTAAAGGATTTTAAATGCACTTCGTAGAGACTCCACTTCATGTCAGGTGATTTTTGTTTTTTGCCTCAGCGTCATGCATTTAAAATCCTTTAACACACTTCAAATGACACTTCAATGATTGAATATCCCTGACTCATTTAATCCTAATTATGTTTGACTTTTGAATCTCAAACAAGATTTCTTACAGTCAGTTGAACCTTTGGAACTCGCCTATGCTTATTTTTTTGTTTTATAGTTTTATAAATATAATACCTTACATTTATTCTACAAAAAACAATATGAATGTGTATCTCTAATTACACAGCCATTTAGAAAATGATCCCACAAACCTCAAGAATAAATCAAATATGAGTTAAAGATAAAAATTTCCATTATGACAAAATCAGAATTTGACTTTTGGGTAATTTATTTTAAACTTTGAATGCTGTATCCATTTACTTTAGTCAATCAGAATACTATAAACTATTAACAATAACAACAAACAGTTTTAAATTGTTAAAAATAATATAATTTCACCTAATTTACATCAAACTACAAATTTAAGAGTCAAAATCACCTATTCGTACTCTATTGTAACACAATTTGTGTTGTCTAGACTTTTCTTTTTTGCTTCAGACTTTTTTCAAACATGTAAAAATAACTAAAACAAAACTAATACATTAAACACAAACAATACAAAACAAATTTATCTTATATTTTAGGAAGAAGCATAAGATAAAATCATATATACACTTTAGCATAAGCTAAACCCTGGTAACTGCCTGTTTCTTTTTTTTCTTTTTTGCTTGTGTTTCTTAATGCGTATATTTATTATTGGCAGAACAAAACACGTTTTCAGTTATCTCAATTTTATTTTTTAATTGGTAGATAGCTTGATAGCGTCACTTGATGAAGTTTGTTCCTCGCCACTGTCAGCACTGGCTTGCTTGGTTTGGGACTTGTGGAGCTGGGCACCGATGGGTTTGCTCTTCAGTGTTTGGACCTTCAGCAGTGAAAATTAAACCACACTGAGCTGAACTAAAATGAACTCTGAAAACTGGACTGACACAGTTTCAATTTCAATTTACTTAAACTTCTATGTTAAGCTGCATTGACACACTCTACATTGTAAAAGCGCTATATAAATAAAGATGAATTGAATTGAATGGCGGGTTTCATGTTCAGTTTCAAAATAACTAAATGACGATTCACAAATTGTTGAGGGAGCTCGAAACACTAACTCTTGAGTGAGTCTTGCAAATATTTGTTACTAAATCAGTAATAAGAATGTGACAAATGGGTTCATAAGAGTCTGTGTTTGCACAGTTGTGATCATGCAATTATTGTTGCCAGGAAAGAAAATTTGTTTATTCTCTCTCTTGCTCTATCAGTGGGTCGAGAGCGGTTACTCCACTCAATGGTGCTTTGAAAACTTCATCCAGTTTCGCTCCATGAAGAGAGCTCGAGATGTCCGAGATCAGCTAGAGGGGTTGATGGACAGGATCGAGGTCGAACTGTGCAGCTCCAATGGTGACAGCATGCCCATCCGCAAGGTGATTTTCTCATTTACCTTTACATTGCTTCCTTTCACACATTTCCTCCATTGATATTGTGCTTAAGCTTGCTGCTTTGCATGCGATTATTATCTTAACTTTACGAACGTGGAATTTAGCATTGTAGACTGAAGTTCTGAGACACTTTCACTTATTGGCCTAAAGATGTGGAGAAGTTTAAAGTAGAATTTATGGAGCATAAATCATTCTATGGCACCTTTTACCCAGAGTTCTTGGTCCAGGTTACAGCTTTTTTTAAATGTAGAGCAATGATGTCACATTTAAACAAACGTTGCAATTTAAACAAACGTCACAAATTTAAAGAGTAAAACAATGTCTTTAATAGGTTTGCTTTTCAGTACTTCCTGATCAGGAAGAGACTTGTGGCACTATGAATCATCAGTATTTAAAGACATGATTTTGACATTAGAACATTTCTGCAGGCAGACCAACACAAAAACTGAATGCATACATACATGTTGACTGTGTGTTGCTACATTAAGCAGATGCTTTACTGTTTTAAAAGGTGTTCGGAATTGATGAATCAGGTTAGGTGACTAAGAATAATTCCTGGTATGAGTAACAACAATGTGCACAAATCCAACTTGACTGATTTCAGCCTCAATGGAAGAAAATGGTGGACCATACAGATACAATGGATCAGGCTTATATTCATTAAATGTACATATTTTGTCTATAGAATGCTACAGTTGACCAATCAAAATCAATGATTTCAGAAAACTGTACATATTTGACTGTAATGCTACAATTGGCCAATCAGAATCAACAATTTCAGAGAACAGTACATATTTGACTATAGAATGTCACAATTGACCAATCAGAATAAAGTATTTCAGAACACTGTACATATTTGACTATAGAATGTGGCTATTGACCAATCAGTATTAAGTATTTCAGAGCACTGCACCAATTTGACTATAGAATGCCACAATCGACCAATTAGAATTAAGGATTTCAGAGAACTGTACATTTTTGACTATAGAATGCCACAACTGACCAGTCAGAATCAAGGATTTCAGAGAACTGTACATATTTGACTATAGAATGGTACAACTTACTAATCAGAATTAGGTATTTCAGAAAACGGTTTAATAAACTTATACATTACAATGAATTTTGCCTAAATGTTTGTGTGTTGTTTTTTTTTCCTTCTTCCAGGCAGTAACTGCGGGATATTTTTACCATACAGCACGGTTAAGTAAAGGGGGATATAAAACGGTAAAACACCAGCAGACAGTTTATGTCCATCCCAACAGCTCCCTGTTTGAGGAGCAGCCGCGCTGGATGATCTACCACGAGCTGGTCTTCACCACCAAAGAGTTCATGAGACAGGTGAAGACCGCCTTCACTTTGTTTGTCTTTTTCATTCTTGAGGTTAGGGATGTGAACAGACTGGTTTTTATTCACTTGTGAGCCTGTAAAAAAACACAACAACACCCCTAAGTCAAACACCTAACAACACAAGCTTGCCTTCTGCATATTTTCAGTTTCGGAAAAAACAAAATAGTAAGATAAGAGTTATAAGATGAGTCAAAATAACCTTTTTTCTTTCTTTGGCAGAAAAACAATTGCATTACGTAAATTAAATTTTAGGGGAAATTAAATATTGTGAGAGTCAGAATATTTGGATGTTAAATTAACTCTGAAAAAGTTTAAATTTAGATATCTATAGAATTGCAAGGAAAAAATTGTTAGTAAGAAATAAATGTAAAAATATTCTGCGGAAGTCAAAAAGTCGACATAATGAGATGCCAACTCTGAAATTGAAGAAAAATTCAGATTTGTGAGATAAAATAATGATAAATTGTGAGATTTAAGCTTCGAATTCAGAGAAAAAGTGAAAAACTACAAGATATAAAGTAAAAATTGTGAGAATAAAGTGAGAATTCAATGAGAATTGGAAGAACTAAATTGGCCACAGTGTATGAGTGTGTGGGTGTCTCCCAGTACTGGGTTGCGTAAACATGCTGGATAAGTTGGTGGAACAATCCGCTGTGGCGACCCCTGATAAATAAGGGACTAAGCCGAAGTAATATGAATGAACAAATGAATTTCAAGACAGAAAGTCAGAATTCTGAGAAAAATGGTGGAATTTAAATGGTAACTTACTATTAACACTTACTAATTCTTCAGAAAATGTCGAAAATCTGCTTTATTCTAAAAGTTTGACCTTTCTTTTTAGGTGATCGAGATAGAAAGCGGCTGGCTACTGGAAGTGGCTCCTCACTATTACAAGAACAAAGAGCTGGAGGACAGCAGCAGTAAGAAAATGCCCCGCAAACAAGGCAAAGCCCGAGAAGAACTGGGCTGATTGTCAGATAAGATGAGAAAAGAGACTCTTCCACCCACTATTACTTCACAAACAGTAAGAGATCAGCAATGTGGGTCAGTGTTGAATGACCAGACCAGTCTCCTTTTGCTAATATGCTGATCTATATAAGTGTTTTGGAGACTCTTGATTTTATGTTTCAGCTAACAGTGTTTTCATGTGTTTGAATGAGGAAATATATTTTTTGATTACGGATATGCATGTGCTTTTGTGTTATTATTATTTATATACTGATATGACATATAACTTTTTGAAGAAATATGGCCGGATCTGAAGGTTATTGAAGAGGATTAAGATAAAATACAACACTATCAAATCTTTTGATGTTCAGGAAAGAGATCCAGAAGCAAAATAGGGATATTAATAGGATAAAATGCTGCAGTGTTTAACTATGGATTTATCAATATGAAAGGAGAAGGTTGTATTAATACAGAAAAGTTAATATGTTACAACAGCCACTCCCTGCAGATTGTTGAAATATTTGCTTATGGATATAAATTTAGAACAGACGATTAAAACCTTTTTGTACATGATTATTTTAGATTTTAGTTTATTATTCATGATAATTTTTTTCGTTTTAACTGTCAGATTTATATATTTTTTAATTTTTAGTTCTATAAGCTTAATTTTGACCCTCATAAAGTTCTTGTCGGGTTGTTTAATGTATAGCCAGCAGTCAATGATTGTTTATTTCCAGTCATTTGTAAGTTCCCCCTAAAGCTCCTGAATGATTAGAAATTAGCTGTTAGTCAATGAGTAACTATAGTAGTAAAATCAGCTGTAGACAGAAATCTCTTTTCCTTAACCAGCAATCCATTTGTCACAGTGTTATATGGTCATGTTTGATTATATTATTGTATTTTCCGATACCCCTTAAGCACAACAGTGGATTTTGATGAAGATTTCGAAGGTAATCTAGGCCTGAAGGTAATTACTTAGGCCATTGCCTTTTATTGTAACTTTCTACACTATCTACTTTCTTGCAGTTTGCTGGCACCCATTCACTTCCATTGTAGGAAAGTCAGTGGGTGCAAGCGACCAGCAAGAAAGAAGCTCATAAAATATCCTCTTTTGTGAAATAAACTTAAACTTAAAGGTTTTGAACAAGAGAAGGGCGAGTAAATGATGACAGAATCACAACCTTCTCTTTAAAGGCTAATTTATACTTCTGCATCAAGTGATCGCCCATACCCATGGCCCATGCCTTGCACATAGTCGGGCACTTATATTTCTGCTGTTCTGTTTGTGTTGCTCTGCAATAACACTTCCGAAACGCTAGCTGGCAGTAAGTTTTTATGTTCCTCTGTGTCGAGTTTCTTCCCAGGTGTTTTGTTTTTCTGAATGCTACCTTATTGTAGCTAAAATTTGCTCATTTAGAGGTGGGAACCAGTGGACGTGCAACAACTTTAATCATAAGGTAAACACAAAAAAGTTTACATATAGAGCACCTGCACAAAACTCGACACATGTAAACACCCTGCCCACGCTCGTCAACGCTGACCTATCACAGAGCTTGCACTACTTGTCGTCGTGATGTGTAGTTACATTTTTTGAGAAGTGCGCGTCAATGACGGTGTAAGCCACGGAGAGGGGTATATGACGGTGCAAAGGCTGCACCAGACCATACGAGTGCACTCGACGCTGTAGTATAAATCAGCCTTAAGCATGAAGATCCATCCAGAATATTAAACGTCAATCAATTGTAATCAGATCATACCCATGAGATTGTGCAAATGTCTTTGTATGCAAACACAGTTTGGCGTCAAGGCATCAATGAGCACAACAGCCAATGAAATGGCTGTATTTCAGCATGTGACTGTTAGTATCCATGTTATCCATAGTAGGAAAAACAATGGAAAACTGTGAACGTCCATGACTACAGGTTTCCAGCTTTCTTCAAAATATCTTAATTTATGTTCAGCAGAAGAAAGAAGATCAAACAGGTTTGTGACAAGTGAAGGATGAGTAAATGATAACAGAATTATTTTTTTTTGAGTAAACTATCCCTTTAAGACTTTTGGCCCCAAACGCCTTTCATAAAACCAAATTTTATGCATTTCACTTAACTTTTGTCCCTGATGGCCTTCCATAATTCATTGTCTATCAGTTTAAAATGTAAAATAGTTCATGCACAATTATCTAACAGTCCTGTTTTTAGGAATAGATCAGCTAGGCTGGTTTCCCAAGTTTACAAAACCTTCTCTAACACTTTAATACAAATGAATCTCCTCACATTGTTCAAACCTGTAATCAGCTATAGCTATAGTACACCTTTAACCGCTACACAACCTTTGCCCTCCAATCTAAAAACTAATGTGAAATGTGATCCCTCAAGTCCAGCCATGTTCATTTAGCAAGCAGCTAATCCAGACATCTATAGAAATTTCTCATGTGCCTTATTTGTCTTTCTCTTGACAACAACTCTCAAAGATAAAAGTACAGGTAATGATGGGTATGCATGTGATAAAGTGAAGTTGCTCATGCCACAACAAACTTTTATTACCGATATAAACAACATTTTCATATGCTGGAATGGGAGTGTTTCCTTCTCCCTTATCAGACAGTATAAATGCGCATGTGTGTGTGTTTTGAATAACATTAACCTAGTCACTTAATACATCAACAGCTTCCTGGGATCTTGATAAACATCTTTATTATTCCAGTTTAAATGGTGTCTATTTCCAGTTATGGGTCCTGAGGTAATCCATTTATTGGAATCCATTACAATAGGATATATAGTCGCACACTCTATATTTGATATGGTTTTAAGATTCATGGTAACACTTTAATTGTGTTTTATGTTCAATCTACTTAAATTTGTAAAAAACAATTAAGTTAACTTAATTGATTTGTGTTGGGACGACATGAAGGAATTGTGTGGAAACCAGCATTTTTTTTACAGTGCGCTTGCTATAATAATTACAATGAATTATGCTCCATTACATGTAACTCACCCTAAACCTAACCCACATTCTAACCCCATCCATATAGCAAGTACAGTATATGTAATTGATTAATATTACTCAGTAGTTAAATGAATAGTTACATCTTAACTTTGTCACCTTCTTGTCTTTAATAGAGATTGTCTTTTCTAATTTAACGTAACCTTTTGTTTGTTTTATTGTTGAGGTACAAAAAAAGCAAGCTTGGATTAAATGTTTCATTTAAATGTTGTGAATGGTCAGATTAATTTAAATCTGCATTGAGCTCCATTGTGTTTGTTTCTTTTCATTGTAATAAGTTACTAAAAAAAATGTACAAAATTATAATGCAATAGTTAACCTAAGGGCAGCACGGTGGTGCAGTGGGTAGCGCTCTCGCCTCACAGCAAGAAGGACGCTGGTTCGAGCCTCGGCTGGGTCAGTTGGCATTTCTGTGTGGAGTTTGCATGTTCTCCCCGTGTTCGCGTGGGTTTCCTCCGGGTGCTCCAGTTTTCCCCACAAGTCCAAAGACATGCGGTATAGGTGAATTGGGTAAGCTAAATTGTCCGTAGTGTATGTGTGTGAATGAGTGTGTATGGATGTTTCCCAGTGATGGGTTGCAGCTGGAAGGGCATCCGCTGTGTAAAACATATGCTGGATAAGTTGGCGGTTCATTCCGCTGTGGCGACCCCAGATAAATAAAGGGACTAAGCCAAAAGAAAATGAATGAATAGTTAACCTAATATGAGTAAAGTAATGCTTTCTATTTATTTTAAATATTTATTTTTACTTTTATTTTGAACTGAATGATGTGAAACCCAAAATGTCAGAATTTGGCAAACATTTGGATCAATAAATCAAAGCATAATATAATAGTCTGTGGACACTTAGTTCATCTTAAGCTTTCTTTAAATAGTACTAAAGAGTAACCATTAGTACATTAAATACAAAATTAGTCACCGAAAATAGAGTACTTTAAGTACATTATGAAATAAGTGTAATTACAATTGTACTTGTATTATTGTTATATTTTAACTAATTTATAAGTGTATTTATTTGTACAGATAGTATTATAATACAGATAGTATTTTAGTTCAACTTGATGGTGTGTCAAAATAGCACAGTTGAGTACACTTAGTTTATCTTAAGTTTACTTAATAGTAGTAAAGATGAACTATTAGTAAATCAAGTACAAAATTAGTCGCCGAAAATAGAGCACTTTAAGTACATTGTGGAAGTGTGGAAATGTATTTTAATATCACCTGGGATATTACATTGCAAAAAATAGCGTATAAATAAAAAGTCTGCACATTCTGTGCAATGAATAGCGTGGTTATGTTTACTACACACAGAATCAAACATGCGTAATGCTTGTGGTATTTTTAGTGTTTGTCGTCTCACTAAATGGGATGATATAAACACTTTGACACGGTCAAACTGTGTGGGTTAAAATAAAAGTTCCGTTTAGGAATTACTGTAAAGAAAGAGTGTAATATTGTACAGCACTTTTAAAAATATAAGCAGAATTTAATATAAGAAGGAAAAATGTAAAACTTACTTTAAATGGTACCTGAAAATATATAGTTTTTTGTTATTACTTAATTTATTTTTTATTTTTGGTTCAGTGCTCAGTGGTTAGCACTGTCGCCTCACAACAAGAAGGTCGCTGGTTCGAGTACCAGCTGTGTAAGCTGGCATGTCTGTGTGGAGTTTGTATGTTCTCCCCGTGTTGTCGTGGGTTTCCTCCAGGTGCTCCGGTTTCCCCCACAGTGCAAAGACATGCGCTATAGGTAAATTCAATAAACTAAATTGGCCGTAGTGTACTGTATGTGTGTGCACGTAAGAGTGTATGACTGTTTCCCAGTACTGGGATGCAGCTGGAAGGGCATCCGCTGTGTAAAACATATGCTGGATAAGTTGGCGGTTCATTCCGCTGTGGCAACCCCTGCTGAATAAAGGGACTAAGCTGAAGGAAAAGAAATGGTTTAGATTACGAGTAGATTTTGACTTGGCCTGGTAAGTATTCACATACCAATCACGTTCACCATTATGCATCATCATTATTATTATTAATAATATTTGCATGACCTATATCTTGATTTTTATTTTTTTTCCAGCAATAATTAAACCGGATCTCATTCAAGGTCAGCAGAGATGATGGAAAAAATAAAGCATAAGTACATTAGTCACTGGATTCCTCACATTCAGACTGTTGTAAATGGCAGCAAGACAAGTTTAGCAGGTATGACAGGCTAAAAAAAAAAGGAGGAGGGAGGAAGACTTGGGTAAAAAAAAACACACACAGAAGAGGTGGAGACACATGGCTTATGTTAACTAACTGATGATGAAAACCCTAGCGAACGGATTGAGGAAGCCAGAATGAAGAGCGGGTTGAACAAATTTCACATCTTGATTGTTGGATGAACGGCTGAACGGGAAAAATGGGCCACTCCAAAACATCAGGCCTCAACTGATCTTCAGCTCAGGTAGTTTGCATGGTTTTTCTACACTTATTTCACTTGTAAAATCTTACTTTAGCTTTTTAAGGATGTGCACTTCTGTAATACGTCTTCAGCACGCAAATGTTGGGAGTTAAGTAGTCATTAGTATACAAATGCTAGTGGGATGTTCATATCAGCATATCAATAATATGCTCATATATTGCCATGTTTGTTTAGGAGAAAAGTTTTACCTATTAGTGGTTTTGCATGTTGGTTTCAGTAGCTCAAAACACACTTAAATGTCATTTTTTTGTAAATTCTGTCATCAAAAACATTAATTTTGATTTTTTTGTGTGCATATTTTCATGATATAATTTGCATTTTATTTTTAGTAGATTTATTTTTTATTGCTCATTATTAACTTTATATTTTATTGTGCGTGTGTGTGTGTGTGTGTGTGTATATATATATATATATATATATATATATATATATATATATATATTTTTTTTTTTTTTTTTTTTCATTTATATTTATTTCTAAAAAATTGTATTTTATTTTTTGTAGATTTATTTTTTTATTGCTCATTATTAATTTTATATTTTATCATTTATATTTATTTATTTATTTAACTTAATTTTCTCATTTAAAAAGGTCACATGACTAACTTAACATGTGTTAAATGAATAAAACAATCTCGGTTTATGTCATTTTAAATGTCTATGCAATAATTAGTCTGATAAACTGATAAAGCTATAAAAAGAAATTCCTACAAAGTAATAAAAAAGAAAAGTGTGACAGTGTGCCTCAGTATCTCGCATAAATAGGGTGTGTTATTGTGGCAGGTCTCAACTGACTAGATCTGGTTTGCGTCAAACCCGTGGGTGTGTGTGTGTGTGTGTGTGTTCGTTTAACTTTGGGAAGTCATTTACACCAAATTATACTAATACAAACAAACAAACACATACTGAACAAGAACCGGTTCCGCTTGTGAATTATGTTTAATCCACCTAAAAAAAAAAGTATGTTTTGATAAAAGCAGATCGTGTTGCAGAAACACAAGAGTACAAAAAAGTAACTATTTTGATTTCAAACTTGACCTGGATTTTTTTTTTACCCGTTTATGTCACACATCGTGTTTAATAATCATTCATTTTGATGTCACGTTTTTTCGTAAATTCCATTCTTGCCGTGACTCAGTTAAAGCTTAACTATAAGCATACAGAATGAAACTGGCACCTCACTGTAAACCTTGATATTCTGGTTTACGTGCCTGAACAGTCAGACAAAGTTTGCTTTAATTTCAAAACAATCCATTTAAATGTTAGTTAGGGCTTGAACGGTTTCGCAATCGAATGCAATGTTGTGTTTATTCTGCAGCCGGTGATCATAAACTACTTCAGTTTCTTGTAATGTTCATGCACTTTGAACAGTAACAAAATAATAACACACTGTATGGAAGTTTCAGATGTTGGTAGCAGTCACGTTTACCAGATTGGTGAATATTATTGTTGGGTAATTGTATGTGCACACGATGGAGAGGTTGTGTGTTAGTTCAGTGTTATCAATCTCATAATTATGCAAATAAGAACTGTAGCGTGAGGTTTATGAAAGCACAAAGCTACCTGAGCATCACAAAATATGTAACAAGATATTAACACAAAGCACAAAATGAAATAGTAGGCGATGGAAGAACTGGGAATGGTTTATTGAGTTTTCAGACAATGTAATTTAACAATCTTGAAGAAAAGGTTAGCTTTTTTGTTGCATATCATACACTCAACTTTAATTTTTGTTGTTAAATCCACTTAAATTTGTAAAAACGATTAGGATAAATTAATTGATTTGTGTTGGGACAACATGAAGGAATTGTGTGGAGCCGAACATTTTTTACAGCGTATGTGATATGTCAAGCTATACGTATGTGATATATACAGAGTATGTGATATGTCAAGCTATACGTATGTGATATATACAGCGTATGTGATGTGTCAAGATTTTATGGCATAAAAACCACTTCAGTTTTTTGAGGGCGCCAAATTGAACGAAACTATACATTTTTGGGCCATTGCTGATATTTATGTGATAAATATGAAATTCTGGTAGCTTTTAGTGCTGGGTGGCACATTGACACTGGTCAAACGTTTGGGGTCAGGCGGCATTTATTACAGGTACAAAAATTGCTAAATTGTTATTAAAATTTTAAAGAACTGCTTTCTTATTGTATATAGTTTCAAATGAAAGTATTACGCCAGTCATTATTGCTTTTATTACTATTACCATTAATAATAATGATAATAATTAATATTAGTGTGATTTCTGAAGGATCATGTGACTCTGAAGACTGGAGTAATGAAGCTGAAAATTCATCTTTAAAATCACTGGAATAAATTATTAAATTAATTTATAAGCCACTTTTGAACAGTTATTTTACAGTGCAATAACATTTCACAATTTGTACTGTATTTTCGATGAAATAAATGCAGCTTTGGTGCGCAGGAGAAGCTTATTTTAAAACATTTAAAAATCCTACTGACCCCATTCTTTTGACCGGTAGTGTAATTTTGTCAAGTTGTTATTATTATATTTTGTTATCATTTCCTGATGTTAAGATGATCTTCAATATATAGTTTATGTTCAGAGCTCTGTAGGTTTTTAATTAAGGTTGGTTTTATTGAGAGATTTAAAAATAAATGTTTCTCTAAAGATTGATGAATTTGATATTCACATTTTATATGAATTTAAAAAATAATAATATTGAAATATCACTTGCAATATCAAAGACGTTCTTACGTTTACTTTAAAATCTGTAATCAAAAATGTATCAAAAAGGCAGGAACCACAACTTGAAGTGAGATGTTTTAGGGGTATTTTACCTGCTGGACAAACATATGTCCTACTTTACATTATGTGGCCTTAATTATTATATATGTACATTAAAAATAATAATTGGGTACAATGCATTTATGTAGATACATGTTATACATTGTAAAAATGATCTGCATGTAATTAATTTCTGTTATTATATTTATAATTGCATTGTTGTCCCATTTATTACAACTTATTCCACCCTTAAGGCTACCCATACCACCAAACCTCCAACTTTACCTTTATTCCATCTCAATTGCACCAAAGGTATTGTCCAATACAATATAAAAACAATAAGTACAATACACTTATTATTTGATGTAAGTACCTAGTAGTAAAGTGAGACCCAAACTTAAACTACCAATTGAATGGCAGAGTGCATGTAGTAGGTTGTGTAAAGTTTTAAAGGGGTGGTCCACAGTGTATTTTTAAGGCTTGGTTGTGTTTATAAGATGCAAAGCAATGTGTGCTCATGCTTCACTTGTAGTAAATCACGTTATTTTTTCATATATCTTACTTTGATTATATACAGCTACTCAGCTAACATCAAAGCGAATGTCATATTTCCTAGTTCCTCTGAAAGGCCTGCCCTTAAGAGACTCTGATTGGTCAGCTAACATAATGTGCTGTGATTCGCAGATCGGCTCCGCATCACCATGTCACGCCCCTACATGCACGCGTGTTAGCGCTGTGTAAACAGAAAAGCTGTTAGCAGCCTTAGCTGCCTGAATCGGACAGAAAATTAAGAGCACACCTCACGCCTGCTCTCTAAAATAAAATCTGACAAGTGTCTTTCACATATATTTGGAATAAGCATGTGTTAGTAATATGGAACGTTCTCATATCTTTTGCGAGATTGTTATTTGAGATGTAGAACGCACAGAAAGAGTCTGCATAATTACAGAGACACTCATAGAGACACTCTACGCGCTGCTGAAGATTGTGTGTGTGTTTACAGTGGTTTGACAGATAAATATGAATTTGTAGCTAAATTGTTAGCAGTGCCAAACAGCATTTTTGTTTAGGTTGTTTACGTCCTCGCTACAACATACCGTTAACACTAGAAACTGCATTTAATAGATCAATTTTAAGAAATAAAAACACTTACAGGTTGTGGCTCACAATCCACAGCTTCGTCGGTTGGAGGAGATTTTAAATAATTAAAATTAAATTGTAAGCTCTTCTGTCTTTGCATCGTGTCCTTTGGAAGCCCAAATACAGAAACAGAAGAAGCTCTGTGGAAAAGCAGCGTTTGGACGTCATTTTAGCTTTCTCTGCTATAACATTAAAGCACATCTGGCGACGCCCTGTTGCTGCTCAGGGTGTAGGCGCGTGGTGAATGCGCGTAACCTGAAGTGTTTATGATCTCACTAGCCCGGATGTATTTTTTTGTAGTCCCCAAATTCATTCGCTGTAGGCTTTGCTAGGCTAACTCTATAAAAGCCAACATCTCCCTTTGCATTAAACTTTGAGCGTCTTACATTCACAGATGTTGTTTATGTTCACTCAGCTACATTACACATCAACTAAAGTTTAAAATATGATATCGTAGTGGACCACCCCTTCAATCATGTGTGGAATTCAAAGCCTCAAATATCCACTAAATATGATAGAGTAGGAATGGCCCTGCATGGGTTAATGATTTCAAATGTGAAAGATAACAGTTGGGGCAAACTCAGTGCCATTCAAGGCTTATAATAGAATTAAAAGGAAAAACAAGCTATAACCACTTCTGCATAACCAACTAAACTCATGTTCTCGTTCCACTTGACTGCTAAGGGTACAATTTAGTTTGCGGTATCCACCCTTGAGTTACATATTTGTACACTTTGGTGACCTGAGCTCATTCTTATGCAAGTAAAAATCTCTTAAAGTCATGCAGAACTTTTAAGTGTCTGTTGTGTTACGAATAAAACCTTTTTATTGGCTTTGATGGTTCTATGAAAAACCCTTAAATTTCATATTACATGTATTATTCTTACACTCTTAAAGTCAGTGTGAAATTAAAATTTACAATGTTTATTTTGCTAGCGCACATTGGTGAATAATTAATCCATGCATGTTAATCCACTGAAAAGAAATGTTTGTTTTGGTAATCTTCAATCAAAGCATTTGCTTCTGCGTTTGGAGTGGCAATCCTTCATGTTGACGTCTGTTTGACAGGTTCAGTCACGATATTCTTAACCACACCCATCTTACCAATGAGGCACAAAAACGCCCCGCATCCTATTCAATATTCTATTTCTGGAAGCACATCAAAATTTACTTAAGTAAATTCTGCATCAACTTCCGGTTCACGCACACTTAAAAGGTTCCAAAATATATATATAGTGATTCTATAGAAGAAATCCTTTATCAGTTCTTTGTAAATCTCTTGAGTGACCTGTTCTTTAAATCAGTGGTTCCCAATTATATCCTTAGGAACTGCCCGCCCTGCACATTTTGTATGTCTTCCTTACTTAACACACCTGATTCAGATCATCAGCTCATTAACAGAGAGCTCATTAACATAAACTGATCCTTGTGTATTAAGTAAGAGAGACATACAAAATGTACAGGGCAAGGTGTCCCGAGGACCAAAAATTGGGAACCACTGATTTAAAAGAACATTTGTTTCTTAGTCTGAACAACAGTTTTTTTTTAAATAAATATATATATATTTTAAAGAATGTCCTCCCACTATAAAGATCCTTTTGTAGAATGTAAAGTTTCCAAGAATGTTAAAGCTTCCTCATAAAACCACTGCTTTTGGATTTTAAATCATATTGTATCTCATTGTCTTTAATTATTGATTAATAATGTGATTGCCTTAAATTAGGGGTGTCCAAACTCTGTCCTGGAGGGCCGGTGACCTGGAGTTTAGCTCCAATCCTAATCAAACACACCTAAACCAGCTAATAAAGCTCTTATTAGATATACTAGAAACTTCCTGGCAGGTGTGTTGAAGCAAGTTGGAGCTAAACTCAGCAGGACACCAGCCCTCCAGGACCGAGTTTGGACATCCCTGCCTTAAATGGTTCCTAAGGCATCGCCCACTTTTGGAACCCTTTTTTTCTCGATTACACTATCAGTTGTACTTGTAATTGAGACTGATTTTGTATTGCTTCATCTTCCCTCGCAGGCACCTCTGCACAACACTTCCACTCACTGTAAATCAGCTCCTATACCTCTATGATGGGCGACAGGAGGGAGAAACCACCGAGCAGCAAAAAAGGGCCCAACAGCAAGCCAAAGCTTGAAAGCAAGGGCAGCTTAAACCTGGGAACTTCAGAGCAGCGACAGAGGGCTGACAAGCCTATCAGGAGAAGCCGCAGTAATGACACGGAGAACCGGCGGCGTGAAGGCAGCCGAGGCAGAGAACGGGACCGCAGGGATGGAAGAAGACCACAGCGGGGGCGCAGTGAGGAGGGACGGAGACGAGAACACGACCAGGAGCCTGGACACAAAAAGACAGAGCGACCCAAAGATGACCTGCAAGACACAGAGTGCATTGTATGCTTCTGCAACTTCGACAACGTCTTCAAAACCCCAAAGTTACTTTCTTGCGGACACACGTTCTGTCTGGAATGTCTGGCTCGGATAAATGTAAACTCTCCAGAGATCAAAACTCTGACTTGTCCGATCTGTAGAGAGGTGACAGAAATCCGACATGGCAGAGACTTGCCACACTTGTTAAATAACGAAGCCATTTTTCGGCAACTTCCAAGTGAAATGCAAAGGGCGCTATCTGTGCGCTTCAAGCGCAGCAAGGGCAAACTCGTCCTTAAGAATCCTCCACCAAACAACTCCATTAAGACTACTTTAAGTCTGCCGGTGTTGAAGAAGAAAGAGGAGCAGGCTGGAAGTAATGCTATTGGAGCTATGGAGGAGGGTCTCGGCCAGGCGACGATGATCAACGTGGGAAGGCCTCCAAGCAGGATGAGGGGTCGCATGAGGAGAGTAATGTACTCCAGTCAGTGCTATTACGCCGTGGTGGCAGCCATTATCGCCATCACTGTGGCTCTAATGATGGTGGGCATCTTCACCTTTGTAGTGATGCCTAACATGCAAAGACCAATTAACAAGCCATTACAGAACCAAACTGGAAGCAGTCTGGTTCAAACAGATTTTTCGCCTTGAGGGATGAGGAAACTCAAAACACTTGGATAAGATGACTTGCATAGCAAAACAACAAGATTCTTGGAAGCTTTTGCGTTGTATACAGCACTGCCTTTTTTGTTTGCTTTTGTCTGAGATGCTTCAGGCTGGCTCGATAGGAATTAACTGGAAAAACTTGAACGTGATGCACTCTGTTGTTTGTTGAGCACAGATATATGCAGACAATTGCTTTGCAAAGATCTTTAAGAGCAAGAGGGAACAATGCAACGATGACATCTACTCTGACCTATAATGAACTGTATTGTAAAAGTATGAATCAATGGGGATTGTTTCGTTAGGGATGGAAAATGTTGTACAATGTTATTATAAAAGAACTGTATATTTTTCATGTACCTGAATGTACTACTTCTCTGTGGTTTGCGGTATTAACATTGAAGGATAAAAATGTGACACCTCATCAATGCAAAAAATATGATTCTAAAACTGTACAGAACAACACAAATGTAAGCTCATAAATGTTTTTTCTCAAGTTGGAAAAACATTTAATAGATGTGTATAATTCTTTGACTTGTGCTGCACATAATGTATTTTCAGTTTTTTTTATTCATATGCACAAATAGGGAAATGTTGCAATGAAAAGTGGAAAATAATAAGCATTTTAAAGCATTTTATGTTTCAGTGACCTTGAAGTATCATACTGTTTAAAAATAAATGCTAAAAGGAAAATGATACAACCAGAAAACCTCTGCTTTTTGTCTTTATAGACCGATGCATAGCTTAATTGTGTCACCTTCTAAATCCTTAAATGAAGCATAAAAATACTAAGATCCCTAGTGTATTGTTTACTATCATAAATAAGGGTTAAAAGTGGTGTAGGTGATATAACTTCATAAAGCAAAAAAACGGTTGCAGGCAAAAACTATCTTAAATCCAAGTAACCCACCTTGCATAGTTTGAATAACAAACTAAAAGGGGTTGAAAATAATGCCCATACGCGCATTTGGGCACGTGAAGTCATAAACATCTGAAGTTAGAATGAGGAAGAAAGGGGATTTAAGTGAATTTGAATATGATGTGGTTGTTGTTGACAGGCCTGTCAGTATAGACTATTACAGTATTTATTGCAGTATATTCAAGACAATTCTACAGTGTGCTGTAGCATTCATTAACAAAGTGTTGTAAATACTAGCCTATAATTGCTACTAGGCTATAGTACACTTTATGGTTCAAAACCCGTAGCCTGTAGTATTTACTTTTTTCGTAATTTTTTTTAACAGAACATAGGCTAAGTCATAAATATTGATTGTAGCGTCACATGCCTGACAGATTTGACGAGTTATGTTAGCGGTACAGCCCGAAAAAGTACTAACTTCACAAAAAGTATTCCCATAATAACGAAAGCTTTAGGATGCTTTTAAAAATAACTAACTTCCACACCGCGTACACGAGGGGGGCATGTGAGGTGCACGATATTCCCCACGGCAGGACGCTTGAATAACCAACACCCCTCGACCTGACGCAAGTTCGTAGCAAGACTCCACATGATCAAACTCAACGCCTCATAGTCAAAATCGCGCGCTGGGGTCTCTTAACCCCCTTTCTTCAACATACAAAAGTGATTTTATTTGGAGTTATAGTTATTTGGAGTCCCAAAAGCAAATTTGCAATGGCTTCGACGCCCTCCGCTTCAGCCCTGTCAGCGGTTCTTCGGTGTCAGCGGAACCTCCTCGCCCGAAAACAGCCAAACAAGAAGCGGCCTCCGGCGGCGGTGTACGGGTCCGGGATGATGGCATACGGAGATTCGGTCAAGGCTTATTTTCGGGGACTCATATTTAACGGGAAGCGAGCGGAAATTCCAGGCGTTTTATCCGCGTCGGCGCGATTTTCCCAAACTTCCTGTTGGGGAAAATCTCCGCTGAGAAATAGTGAAGAAGTCAAAAACACCCCGAAGACTGACAACAAAAAGTTAACTGCCACAGTATCAAAGACGAAACATATGTCGGACTATAGTTCTGCCTTCAAATCTCAATCTTTTAACGGTTTATGCCAAAATAACCGCTTGGATGGCACGTTACGAAAACAAAACTTAGATTACAAAAGTTTTATTACTTGCCGTATTTGTGTAGTTTGCTATCACAGTATGAGCTTACTCAACCACCACAGTAACATGAACTCGTTGTTTTCACATGGATTGTTGTGTTTTTTGAGGGATACACTGTTATATTTCACAACTGCAGTGGCAGACAGCGTGCGGACGCAACTGAGCCCGAACCAGCTTCATCCGGATGTAAGTTGTCGCTAATGTGGGTTAAAGAGGTCACAGGAATGTAATTCTATACATGACAGATGATACCTCTACGTTAAAGTCACTCCAGTTATTTCTGTTCAATCCAAAATTAACTTTATAGTGTTACGAATACATAAATAGGCTACCTGCAAGATCTAGTGGCATGTTAGGTGAATTGCACAACTGACCTCAATATAATAATAATGTCAATTGATTTATAACGTAAATTGACCTGATAATAGATTATGTGAGGGCATGCAATTCAAAATTAACAATATGAGGGTTTTCTTACATAAAATAACTTCCCACGTGGAAATAATACTATAGTTATACAGTGTTTTTTAATCATATAGTAAAGTAATTGCATTATATTTTGTGGTAATCTGCTGTGGTTTTACAACTATATTTAGCAAATTAAAAATATTTTATACAACTAT
>CAIGQW010056839.1:2957999-2969880 GCA_903798125.1 Danio choprae | reverse complement strand
TTATACTACAATACACCAGTGTACTGCAGGGGCCGGTTAATAACTGTTTATCAGGTAATACTACAGTTTGCTGTAGAATTAATTAACAAAGTGTCATACAGTAGGCTATAATACACTTTACTATGTTTCAAAAACACTATTTCTTATTAATTAGTATTTCGTCACATGGTTCACCTTTAAATTATGCTGTATTTTATTTACTATACAAATTGATTCAGTTTATATACATTCCAGGGTAATGTTACTTTTAAAAGTTATATATTAAAATCATAAGTCACTTTAAAAAACTAATTAAATGTGTTTAATTACTTTTTAAGCAAAGCACAATGTGAAAATAAATTGTGCTGGTTTTTTTTTAAAGATTAAGATTGGCTTGTAATGTATTACTAATAATATTATTAGTAACTTTACCCAACACTGAATACTGCTGTTTGCAAGCATCTTTCTTAATGATGATGATGATATTCTAAAACTCCTATTTTATTGTTTTGCAGTGTGATGAGTCAAGCAGACGCGTCAGATGTACCTCTGAATATCCTGAGGATCAGCCTAAGACACTCAAAGGAGCCAAACCTGAGGAATGAATGTTGTGATAAAGACGTTCTGGATGACATGCACTTCACACAGATGCACTTTCATAGATATAAAGAGATGTCAAAGACAAGAGGAGTCTGCATCAAATTACATTTAAAATTAATAGCGTATATTAAAGGTGCAGCATGTAAGTTTGACACCCAGTGGTTGAACTAGGTAGTGCACTCCTATATCAAAACAAACGCAAGCGCAGGTTGCCAGATTGAGGACAGGAGCGAGTTATTTAAACCGTGTTCTATATAAAAGCATTGGCACCCGATAGAAGGAATATTTTACATATTAAAATGAGTTTTTGTCCTAACCAACACCTCAAATTAATATATTAGAAACAGCTTCTATTTCTTGCAGCTTAACAACAGAAAACTGACAATGATCACGTCAGGTAAACCTCATGTGCTTTATTCAGTGTTAAATGCTAATAATGTGAGTTTGAATGCCATTTAACATGACATTTATTGTCATATACTGAAAGCAGCAGCAGATTGTTCACCCCAGATCTTGAAAATAAAATAAACCATTTGAAATTGAACTTTAGAACTAAACACATATGAGTGATTCAGCATGTACATTTAATAATGTTAAAGAGGGTTAATATGTATTAAATAGATTATGAACCTTACCATTTCGTGATTGAGTGCATATTCTGTGCTTCTGAATGGCTGTATTTAATTTTCTGTCGCGTTTCGTCTGGTGCAAACAGCCAAATTGCTTATCACTGCGTATCTCATCGCAAAGCGTGTTGATAGGACACACTGTTACAACGTAACCTCCTCACCTAATGTTTACTTCGTAATATTTATATCATTTGCTAATTAATAACCTCATGCCTCACGGTGGCGCAGTGGATAGCACGTTCGCCTCACAGCAAGAAGGTCGCTGGTTCGAGCCTCGGCTAGGTCAGTTGGCATTTCTGTGTGGAGTTTGCATGTTATCCCCGTGTTGGCGTGGGTTTCCTCCGGGTGCTTCGGTTTCCCCCACAAGTCCAAAGACATGTGGTATAGGTGAATTGGGTAAGCTAAATTGTCCGTAGTGTATGAGTGTGGAATGGGTGTGTATGGATGTTTCCCAGAGATGGGTTGCAGCTGGAAGGGCATCCGCTGCATAAAACATATGCTGGATAAGTTGGCGGTTCATTCCGCTGTGGCGACCCCAGATTAATAAAGGGACTAAGCCGAAATGAAAATGAATGAATGAATAACCTCATGTGGAAATCTGCGTCTCATTTCGGAGTCTGCTACTGTCCACCCGAGGTTGCATTTCGGTCACGGACGCATGCTTTCAGAGCCTTTCTGAATGAATGAATGAATGAATGAAATACGCAGTTTTCCACCAAGGCAACCCAGGGTGCTGAAATATAATTGGCTAAACTGGCATTGGGCAGGTTAAAATTACCAAAACAAAGACAGCATTCTGGCACGGAAAACACATTTTCAAAGCAGAATATGTTACTGAATTGTTTTTCAGATAAACAAGAATATTCACTTGGCATGTTTGTTAAATATCTGCAAACATATTAGGGTATTTTTATGCTTTAGAAGAGTCAAAACCTTACATACAGCACCTTTAAATGCAAGTGCCTGCTTTAGGGGTTTAGAGGTTACGTCACTCACTTCTTTTTCATTCTCCAATCAAAGGAAAGGAGAGGCGGAGTTTCCGTTGAGGTACCTGCCGTGTTTGTGTGTGTGTAATTAAACTTAATTACATTGTATTTATACACTTTATGCTTGATTTGCCATAATTTCGCAGCTGAATGTTCTCTTAGGGATAAAGAAATTGCCAACGTGCTGAACACAAGCAGCCTTTGTGATTATGTAGCTGTTTTAATGTTTAAACATAGAGATGCGAAATGCTGGTAAGTGGAAAAGAAACCGATGCTGCAGTGCATGTGTGACTTTTGGTCTGTAAATAAACAGACCACTTGTGTCAGTGGCCGAATCACAGATGTGCTGATATTCATTACTCTTACTAATTAACAAAAACTGAATCAGAAGGGTTTTTTAAAGGATGATTTGAGTTTAAAGAAAGGTAACAGCGAGTACTTTTAATATCTGATATTTTAATTGAAAGGAGTTCAAGTCCCTGGTGGGCCAGTTGGCATTTCTGTGTTTGCATGTTTTCCCTGTGTTCACGTGTGTTTCCTCTGGGTGCTCCGATTTCCCCCAGAGTCCAAAGACATGTATGTGTGTATGTTTGAATGCAAGAGTGTATGGGTGTTTCCCAGTACAGGGCATCCACTGCGTAAAACAGTTAGAAGTTAGCGGTTCATTCGGTTGTAGCAACCTCTGAAATAAGAAATAAGGGACTAAACCAAAGGAAAATGAATGAATATTTCAGTTATTCACTGAATTTAATTTTGTTTGTGTACAATTTAATTAAATAACAGCGGAAGTAAATGAAGGTTAACTAAAGAAAAGATATAGTCTCATAATATAAGATCATAAAAATATACAATTATATAAAATACTGTATAAATATATCATATATTATCATTAAAATAGTTGGGTTAAAAATAACCCAACAGGTAGCTCAATGGAGGGTTGTTTTACCACCGACCCGCGGTTAGTTTATTTTAATCCAATCCATTAGGTGGGTTACAAAAATAACTCATTTGTTGGGTTGCCCTAACCATAATCCATTATTATTATTATGGCTATCAAATCACCCTAATTAATGTTCTTTTGTGCCAACAAAGTTTTTTATAGGCTATCAAAAGCAGAAATGGAAAAATTGCTTGATTTACATTTTTTAAGACCACAATCCATTATAAATATTAATAGGTTAATAGCTGTGTGTGTGTGTGTGTGTGTGTGTGTGTGTGTGTGTGTGTGTGTGTAAAGTCTTGCATATCAAACACCAACATTAAAAAGTAGTTGATGTAAAACTTCACCCAACAGGTGGCCCAATGATGGGTTGGTTTAACACAGATCTGCTGTTAGCTTATTTTAATCCAATCCATCAAGTTTTACCAATTAGATTTTACGCAAGAAATTGGGTTACAAAAAGAACTAATTTGTTGGGGAAACTTGCCAAAATGTTGCCCTACCCATAAACCATTATATTATGGGGATTATATTATTATTATCAAATCACCCTAATAATGGTATTTTGTGCCAACAAAGATTTTTAATAGGTTATAAAAATGGAAAACTTACTTGAATTTTTTTAAAGACCAGTGACTCTCCTAATTGAATATTGATATTTTTTAAATTGTCAATACTAGTGTGTGTGTGTGTGTGTGTGTGTGCGCGTAAAAAGTATTGCATATCAGAAACCAATCCTCTATTTACTTTTGGTTTTACATGCAGTTTCTGAGTGCAACAAGATGTCTTATAATTTTCATATGTGATTCTGCAGGGTCACTTTATGCGTTGTTTTATATTATTTTAATATAACTCGGTCAGAAACTCTTAACTTTAAAACTCAAACACACAAATTATATATTCAGATATACAAAATAGCCGTGGGCCTTTTTCAAAGCTATAACTTCCCATTCATATTTAGCACACGCGTGGCTTTCCTAATTGAGGCGGACACCTGTTTTTCACTGTAAGAAAATCCTGACGGGAGACACTGCTAATAAATGTCGCGGGATAAGCATAATCACGACGAGGCCTTATAGCCCCTTTGATCCTGAAATCCAATCCACGATGAACACATCGCTAATGCGCATTATGTACACGTATATCCTCATTAAGGTAAACACACACAGCTCCTTATAAGTGACGGGAGGAGGCGGGACTTCCTAAAAATGACGCCACCCGGAAGTCAAGTACTCTTACATTCTTGAAGGGTATAAGCAAAGGCAGGAAGTTTGCTGCGCTTTAAATGATCGATTATTTAACGTCTAGTCGTCGTAATGTTTTAACGACTGACTTGGGTTGGTTAAAATGGGACATTTTCTGGAAAGCAACGGAAGTATGGGTGTAATGACAGAGTAAAGAAGACGGAAAACATGTCAGAGTGTGAGCGCGCGTTGACTCATGTAAGTCCTGTACTGGATGTTGACATTATTTTACACAACCAGGTGTAACATTCTCAGTTCGAATGGGTTAGACACTCATTGGTTTAGTGTGCTAATGTTAGGCAGGTTTGGTTGAAGAAGGGCTGAAGAGCTACAGGTGAGATTATTGATCGACGGAAAAACCTGCTGGATAATGCAATACCATGTTTGCGAATACAGTTGGGACAATATGTTTTTAAACATATCTTGTTTATTGAGTAAAGGTATCTAAACATTCTGAATATAAGATATTTACTTCAGAAGCTACATAGTTAAGATATTAAGTCTTTTTCGCTTCTTTTTATTTTTTTGAAAACAAAACAAGATCACTTTTCTTAATCATATGCCAGAAATTAGTCGTAGCATTAAGCTTAAACTCACTACATTTTGATAAACACGACACTTGTAACTTAATAATGTTTCAACTGTCTATATGGAGTGAGCTTAACAGCTTCTTGCATTCTAGTTTGCTTTAGTTTCCATTAGGGCTGCACGATATTGGAAAAATCTGATATTGCGATATTTTCTTTTTCTGCAATAAATATTGCCATATGAATACAGTTTCAGGAGATGGTTTGAATAGCACTGTTTGACGGTTTACTGGGGAGTCTAATGGTATTCAAGCACAGAAATTAAATAATCGCTGTGCACAAATGCTTTTATTACTCTCGTTTCTAGTCTAAATATCAAAACATTCTTAGAGCAAGTGAAATATAGCTTTTTTTTATTTCAAGAAATAAGTCAAAATAAAGAGTTTTTCCTTAAAACAAGCTAAATGATCTGCTAGTTGGGTAAGTAATAAATAATCTTGTTTTCGCTTTGAAATGTAGGTATTTGGACTATAAACAAGACTAAAGTTCTAAGTAAGAAAAACATTTCTTTGGGTAAATTGTATAAATTCCATATAAATACAGTGATTAAATACAATTCTGTAGCTCCTAGTAAACTATAATTCAGACTCAACATTGCATATCTTTGTGACTATTGCGGATGCGATAACGATGCTAAAACGATATATTGTGCAGCCCATAGAAAAGCTTTGAACTTCAATGAAGTTTTAAACAATTGGATTCTAACAAAAAGTTTCTAAATTATGGCTGAAAATACCATATAAATCCAATATTTAGGACAATGCTTCGAGGGGCACAGATATAACAATTTTGTGCCTCAAGTAATTGTATTATTATTATGAAAATAGTTAGACATGTATACTGTATAAATAACAGTATAAATAAAACACTGAACACAAAATGTATTTTTTTATGAACTCTGATAATGTATTTGCATGTTTTTAGATGCTGTAAAGAGTCACCATTTCTTTTCAGTCATTTTGAATCACTAAATAATAACTTTTAAATATTTGTAATTACTTTTACTACTAAGTAGCATCTAAATAATTGCAGTTCAATTAAAAAAGTTTTTAGGTTTTAAGTTATTTGTTTGTTTGTTTTTTTACCAAAAAAGCATGAATTGCTCCAGTTTCATTGCAGGAAACTAAGGCCCCATCCACACAAAGATTCCTGTATGCAAAAAAAAGTATTGTATAGATGTTTTATCTAGACGAATGTGGAGTTTTAGGAGAATGAAACTGCTATAATATATATATTTTTTAACTTTTTTAACTAGGTCCCAAATTGGAACATTTTTTAAATGACTCCTTGGCTTGAAATATACATATCAACAGCCCACATCTCGAATCAGACTTTGCTACATCTACGTATATTCTCACACTCCAATTCATTGTCTTCTTTTTCTATATGTCTATGTGTCAGAATTACAGTGCCACATACTGGTCTGGCATGCATACTTCATTGTTTTCAGTTGGTTTCATTGGTTTCACCTGTATGTGGATGTAGCATTAGAGAAGTGCTTAGAGACAGTATCAATTTACTTTTAGGAAAATGAGGGACAATTTCCATTAATGTGTAGCAGGGTTGTTGTATTGAATAAATCTTAACACTGAAACAGAAAAAAACTTGTGTTACTAGAAATAAAATGATTAAAATAAAACATGAAAAACATGTAGTATAACTATATAATATTACTTAATGCACTTAAAAAACTAAAACTGAAAAAAAAAGAGTTTAAAACTACAATACAGAAAATGCAGAGCAGAATATGGAAATATTAAAATAAAAACTAATTAAAAATAAAATTAACAAATAATTACAAAAGTGTCCTAGTATTACCACAATAATACTATGATGCTGAAATGTGCGCCACTTGTTGTGATGCAAGTAAATGAGAGTCATGCTTGACTAAATTAATGTTTTGCATTCAAGACCTTTTTATTCGCACAGAACAAATCCTCATTGTGCACTAGTGAAATGCAAAAGAACTTGTTTTGCATTCGAGTCTGTAAGTTGTAACATTGACATTACAACATGAATGAGATTCAAATGCCATAAACCTTTTGCAACCTTACTTCGATGTGACATTCTAAATATAAAAATAATAATTTTTTGTTAATTTAGTTGCATTAATAATTGAGTGACTTTTTTTAAGGAGAACGTTAAAGAGTCTTTAGCTGACACCTATATAATGTAAGCATTGCATTGAAAAACTACCAGCACTTTCAGAATCAAAAACTCATATACAGGCAAAACAAAATGAAGACTTTGTAAGTGAAACTTTAGGTCTGCGCAAGAAATTGACCATTGTTTAGAGCAGTATTACCTTTTAATTCACGTTTAACATTTGCTGAGGCTGTTTACAAAAGTCTGTAATGCAAACTTCCATTAGCACGGGCTAATTGTTTGACTTGCAAAGTTATTGGCAGTGCATTTTGTGAATTACCATGGACTACAAATCTCTACTGAAGAAAAATGAATCTAGCTCTTGCAGCATTGCCTGAATGTAAATTTATTAAAGCGATAGTATCACCCAGAAATACAAATTTCCTCACCATTTACTCACACTCAAATGGTTCTAAACTTTTAATTTCTTTCTTCTGTTAAACACAATTATAGATATTCTGAAGAATGTTGGAAACCAGTAGCTATTACAGTTAAAGTCAACTATTAGCCCTCTTGTGAATTTATTTTCTTTTTCAAATATTTCCCAAATGATGTTTAACAGAGCAAGGAATTTTTCACAGTAATTTCTATAATATTTTTTTCTTCTTGAGAAAGTCTTATTTGTTTTATTTCGGCTAGAATAAAACCAGTTTTTAATTTTTTTTCAAACCAGTTTAAGGTCAATATTGTTAGCCCCCTTAGCAATATTTTTTTCGATTGTTTACAGAACAACCCATCTTTATACAATGACTTAATTTAGCCTTTAAATCGCACTTTAAGCTGAATACGAGTATCTTGAAAAATATCTAGTAAAATATTATGTCCTGTCATCATGGCAAAGATAAAGGAAATCAGTTATTAGAAATTAGTTATTAAAACTATTATGTTTTAAACATAATATTATATATTAAAACTTTCTGTTAAACAGAAATTGGGGAAAAATAATAATTTCAGGTGGGCTAATAATACTGACTAATTCTAAACAAAAAAAGCCTCTACATTCTTTAAAATATCTTCTTTTATGTTCAACAGAATAAAGTAATTCAAACAGGTTAGGAAAAAGTGAAGAATGACTAAATTTGGACAAAATACATTTTTTGGGGGGTGAACCATACATTTAACAGCAAATTGTAATTTCTCTATGAACTATCCCTTTAATATCTGTTAAACTTGCTCATTTTACAGGCTTTCTTGAAAGTCATCAAGCCATTTTGGACAGAAAGGCCTTTATCACAATCCTGAAACCTGGAATGCTACAATTACCCCTTCTGTTGGTTTAACATTACATATTCCTTCACTTGACGCCTCAAACACGTCATGCAAATTATGTGAAAACAAATTGAAATATCCACAAGACTCTTCCTGCTCATCCATCCACCAAACCCTCCTATTCTAAATGCTCCATCCACATCTTCCTTCCTGAATCCTCTGTCCTATCCCGTGTCAAGGCCATGCTCCGCAAGAGAAGTCCTCTTGTCATTTGTGGTGCTTTCATAGTTGTAGCATGGAATGTTGTCCTCTTTTTTGTCTTCATGAGGCGCCCTTCAAGTCTCGGGACGTTCAATAACCAGGACAAACCTGGAGAGACGGAGCACAGAGCCGAAGGGGGCAAGTTTAGAAATATTATGAATGAAGTGATTCGAGTAGCCGATGCATTCGAAGCTGAACTTGCAGCCCAGAAGAAGATCCTAATGCAGATCCAGAGCCACTGGTCGGTGTGGGACAGCAAAGATGGAGTAATTCCTGAGAAGTCAAAATTAGAAGATGAACACTCTGCTTCGGTGGTCATCCCGATTTTAGTCATTGCCTGTAATCGCGTGACAGTGAAACGCTGCCTGGATAAACTCATTGAGCAACGTCCGTCGGCCGAGCTTCATCCCATTATAGTGAGCCAAGACTGCGGACACCAAGAGACGTCTGATGTGATTGGCTCATACGGGAGTCAGCTGACCCACATTAAACAGCCGGATCTGTCGGATGTCGCCGTGCCTCCACAGCATAAGAAGTTTCAGGGTTACTACAAAATCTCACGCCACTACAAATGGGCCCTCAGCCAGGTCTTCAACACCTTTTCGTACTCCTCGGTTGTTGTCGTGGAGGATGATTTGGAGGTAAATTCCTTTTACTGTTTGTTGTTTGAGGTGGCATTGTGGCTCAGTGGTTAGCACTGTCGCCTCACAGCAAGAAGGTCGCTGGTTTGAGTCCAGGCTGGACCTGGCATTTCTGGCTGGCATTTCTATTTGGAGTTTGCGTGTTTTTCCCGTGTTAGTGTGGCTTTCCTCTGGGTGCTCCGGTGTCCCCCACAATCCAAAGACATGCGCTATAGGTGAATTGGCTACACAAAATTGGCCTTAGTGTAAATGTGTGTAAATGCGAGAATTTATCGGTGTTTCCCAGTACTGGGTTGCGGCTGGAAGGGCATCTGCTGTGTAAAACATATGCCAGAATAGTTGGCAGTTCATTCCGCTGTGGTGACCCTTGATAAATAAGGGACTAAGCCGAAGGAAAATGAATGAATGAATGAATATTACCTTTATTTACCTCTTAGTGAATTCGTTGTTAACTATAATAACCCTGACTAGTAGGGAAGCTTGTCAGTGAATAATGAGTTTAATTTCCTCATTTTTCTAACACAGAGCCATCATTCATCTTCAGATAATCTGTCATGAAGTGTAATAATTCATTATGGAATTAACTGTTTCTTCGTTAGCATCATAAACCCATTTTTATTTCGTTAACTCTACATTTGATCCCTTTCACCAGGTGGCCCCTGATTTCTTCGAGTACTTCAGAGCGCTTCACCCCATGTTAAAATCTGACCCAACCCTGTGGTGCGTGTCTGCCTGGAACGACAACGGCCGCGATGGGTTCGTAGACCCCGGAAAAGCGAGCCTCCTGTACAGGACAGATTTTTTCCCAGGCCTGGGCTGGATGCTCACAAAAGACCTCTGGGCAGAGCTTGAGCCAAAATGGCCGGCCTCGTTTTGGGACGACTGGATGCGGCACCCCGATCAGCGCAGAGACAGATCCTGCGTCAGACCAGAAATATCCAGAACTTTAACCTTTGGTCGAAAGGGTGTGAGTTTGGGGCAGTTCTACGACAAGTACCTCCGCTTTATTAAGCTCAACACCGAATTTGTGCCTTTTACAAAAATGGACCTGTCTTATTTAGAGAAGGAGAAATATGATGAGAGCTTTGAGAAGGAGGTTTACGCTGCTTCACTTGTCACATTGGAGAACTTGAAGAGTGGCAAACTGTCCGGTTCTGGCCCATTTCGGGTGCAATATTCTAGTCCGGACAGTTTTAAAAGTTTGGCTCGCAATCTTGGCGTAATGGACGACCTGAAGTCTGGAGTCCCAAGAGCTGGGTATAGAGGAGCAGTTAGCTTTCTTTTACGTGGAAAGAGAGTTTATTTAGCTCCACCTGCTGGTTGGAGTCAGTATGATCCAAGCTGGAGTTGAGGTGTGCTGTGCCAGCTTCACATTTAAAGTGCAAAGCACACACAAAAAAATAATGTTGCATGTAAGCATCATTCCCTTCACAGCACTGATGAGATTAATTATCATTGTGCTGCTTTATGATGCAAAACCTTCTTGAAGGGGTTTCAGGATGAACGTGATACCAAAGATTATAAACAGTCCAACTTCTTGCCTCAGGTTTCATTATCATCGGTCTCAATGATAGGAGTTATACGATCGTTTTGATTAGTCAAATCATTAAACTGACAGATCTAATAAAGAAGAAAATCTTTTACATATTTTCACACAGTGCGTATTTGTTCAGGAACAGAAAATGAGTGAAAAATGTGTTTTAAAATGTAACACTTATTTTTTTTTAAACTGTGAAAACCAATCTAAGTGCCTATAAATGTAGAAAATTGTTTGATTCATTTTTGTGTGCTGTCTTTATTGAATTGTGCGTATGGGTTATAGCATTGTGATTGCATTATGTTGGGGTGGAAAAAGAAAATCATGTCATTTTTGTGCTGGGATTTTTGTTGGGAGGAAAATACATTTGTTACATTTAATTGCTTCTTTATTTCTTACCCATACAACAATAATAAAAAAAAGTATCTGTCTGTCTGTCTGTCTGTCTGTCTGTCTGTCGTGTCTATCTATCTATCGTGTCTATCTATCTATCGTGTCTATCTATCTATCGTGTCTATATTATCTACAGTATCTGGCTTTCTATCTATAGTGTTTATATTATCTACAATATCTGTCTATCTATAGTGTCTATAATATCTAGAGTATCCATTGTGTCTATAGTGTATTATCTACAGTATCTATAGTGTCTATATTATCTACAGTATCTATCTATCTATCTATAGTGTATATTATCTACAGTATCTATTTATCTATCTATAGCGTCTATATTATCTACAGTATCTGTCTATCTATAGCGTCTATATTATCTACAGTATCTGTCTATCTATAGCGTCTATATTATCTACAGTATCTATGGTGTCTATATTATCTACAATATCTATCTATAATGTCTATATTATTTACAGTATCTGCTTGTCTATCTATCTATATGTCTGTCTGTCTATCTGTATATGGTGTCTATATTATCTACAATATCTGTGTCTATCTATAGTGTCTATATTGTCTACAGTATCTGTGTCTATCTATAGTGTCTATATTACCTACAGTATATATCTATAGTGTCTATATTATCTGTCTATCTACACACATATATTTATATTCTTTAGTAGTCATAGTCATATATACGATATATATACGATATATATATATATATACGATATAT
>CAIGQW010056839.1:2896807-2908386 GCA_903798125.1 Danio choprae | reverse complement strand
TCTCAATGCCATTATCGACCAATTAAAACTCTGCTCCATCTAAATGCATGTGCTGGAGGTTTACTAGAACTGGCTTTACTAAAAAAAATGCGCATGAACATTACCGCGATTAAATTGCCCTACGGCAAAATATGCACATGCCCAGTGAGCATGAATGGTCATCTATGTGTTTTAGGGTTATATAATGTGGATGGAGATTGTTTTTCTGATACACAATAAAAACACCGGTTTGTCAGTGTTCGTCCACGTGTCATTTGTTTTGTCATGTGATTCCTTTGTCTTTCTCCCGCCACCGTCATTGTTCATCTGTTGCACCTGTACTCATCCCTCTTGTGTCATTAGCCTAATCATCCCCTTTACCATTTATACCCTTTCGTCTGTGTCCAGTGTTGTCTGGTATTTTGGTTCGTGTGGGTCTCGTCCTGTCTTCCCGTGTAAGTTTCCCGTAAGTGTTTAATAAACCCGTTTTTGTAATGTTTATCCGTCTCCCTCTCGTGATGTCATCCTCTGCCCTCCGGGCGTTACATAATACCAGACCCACAGTTAGCGGCGTGTTTTCCCCCGATTTTCTTTTTATAGTCCTTTTTTCCCTCAGTGTTTTATTTTTCTCCCTCCGTGTTCCCTTTAATCCCGTCCGTCCTTCCGTTTCCCGTCACCACCTGCTGGAGCAGGGGGAAAGCAGCCCTGAGGACCATATCCGAGCGACTGAGAACAGCTTTCCGGGCGACGTGCTCTGCGCGCCCATCATCTGTTACAGAGCACGATCGCCCGAAGATGGTCCTCAGGGCAACACCGCCGCAAGAATGGAGTGGACACTGGCGAGTAAAGGATTTCCACTCACCGCCTCTCTGGAGAAAGATCTCGTCAGTGCCACTCCAGACCCAGTGACCAGCCAAGCATCACCATCCACCTGCAGGGAGCGCTTGCCAGAGCCCACCGCAGACGGAGAGCCCCCCGCGGCCAATGAGCCATCGCCCCCTAGAGCGACAGAGCGGAATTGCGCCGTGATGGAGGGGCTTAAACACCCGTCTGACCAGGTGTGTGTGCCGGCAACACCGCCAAGAGGGGGAGTCCTGGCGGCTACCCGCGGAACCAGCGAGAGTCCCGCCCACCCCCCCTATGCAGATGGACACCGACTGGACACTGGGAGGCTACTCATTGGCTTCTGGAGCTTTAATTTTAATCTTCCGCTGTTTTTAGGCAGCAATACCCGTCCGCTGTTACCAGGCAGCAACCAACTGTTCCTACACAGTTTTTTAATCATCCATCTAGAAAAAACCCTCAGCTCCAGGGTCATGAGTAGCTTCCCACGGTCCCCCAGAACTGCAGCCAGTCATCCAGCTCCAGCACTGCTGCAGTCAGCCAGCCCCCCAGCTCTCGCTCCAGCTCCGGAAATGGAGCTCGCTTGTGGGCGCTACCTGTCTGCGTCACCCTCTGGAGGGTGTCGCCCAGCGTCAGCTCCTACGGCCTCCGAGCTGCGGACTCCACCTCGGCCCTTCGACCCCAGGGCTCCGCGTTGGCTCACTCCTCCCTCGTCTTCGTCGTGGGCCGTCCGCCCACCAGCTCCGCCAGGCTCCCTCGTCCCTCCGGCTCCACCTTGGTCAGTCGTCGCCCTTCCTACGCCTCTGGACTCCACTCATCCGGCTGCACCTCATCGCACCGTCCCACCGGCTGCGTTGAGCTCCTCCATCCCTCCAGCTACGCCTTGGTCCTCTGTCGCTCTGGCTACGCCGCGGGCTTCCGGAACCCCGCCGTCGCCTTGCTCGGGTGAGCCGCCTGCTTCGCCCGGCCCTCAGAAGCCTCGGTGTCACCTTCGCCCTTCGGCTCTCTGTCCCTTCCTTGGGCTCCACCGCCATCAGCGGCGTCTCCCTCGGTCGGCCCCCTGGAGTCAGCAGCCACTCCTCCTCCATGGACCCTCCCTTCCTCGACTCCGCCCGGGGCCATCCTTCTGGCTGTGTCCTGGGTCCTCCTGCTCCGGTTCCCTTCCTGTCTCCCCCTTGGACTCCTCCCTTGTACCCCCCCTTCTACCCTCCTCCGTTTTGTTTCCTGTTGAAGGCGCGAGGACGCGCCTTCAAAAAGGGGGGGTACTGTCAGTGTTCGTCCACGTGTCATTTGTTTTGTCATGTGATTCCTTTGTCTTTCTCCCGCCACCGTCATTGTTCATCTGTTGCACCTGTACTCATCCCTCTTGTGTCATTAGCCTAATCATCCCCTTTACCATTTATACCCTTTCGTCTGTGTCCAGTGTTGTCTGGTATTTTGGTTCGTGTGGGTCTCGTCCTGTCTTCCCGTGTAAGTTTCCCGTAAGTGTTTAATAAACCCGTTTTTGTAATGTTTATCCGTCTCCCTCTCGTGATGTCATCCTCCGCCCTCCGGGCGTTACACGGTTTGCATGAGGATCGTTACCGTTCTAGAGTGTCATTTTAAACCACAAACACAGGAGTGAAAAATGCAGCTGACTTGTTTCCTGGAGGCAGCATTTGTGCATGGAGTAACCTTGTAAAATGTCTGAGACAGCATAAAGATGAGTGGTGTCTCTTGGTGAGAGCTAGGGCAATATATGCTGACTACAATGTTAACTTCTTGCTACAAATGCAAAGGTAGAAAGCGTTGGCCAAAAATGTAATTTACACACAAAATGACACCTAAATGGCTCTTTGAGATGCCCTGTTTATTTTTTTTAGTTCATTTGTCGGAAATGGAATGTACAGAATTCTGGGATGTCAAGGGCAGTGAAGGACACATCAACAATGGGCAAAATAAGTATTGAACACATCACAATTTTTCTCAGAAAACATATTTCTAAAGGTGCCGTTGACTTGAAATTGTTCCTGGATGTTGGTAACAACCAAAGAAATCCATATATGCAAAGAAAACAAATCTAATTAGTTTACAAATTCAGTTATGCACAATAAAATGAAATGATGCAGGGAAAAAGTATTAAACACATAAAGAAAGGGAGGTGTAGAAAGGCAGTGAAAGCCCAGACAGCAGCTGAAATCTCTCAGTAGTTCTTCAGCAACCCTCTGCCCATCGTCAGTGTAAATGAATATTAGCTGCTTCAGTCCAACATCTACATTATCAGGATGATGAAGATGAAACCAGGCTGGACGTTTCAGCAAGACAATGATCCAAAACACAGCCAAGCAAACTCTCAGATGGTTGCAGCGAAAGAAATAGCGAAATAATGCCTTTAGAAATATTCCCAGGTAAAAACATGATATGCTCAATACGTATTTTCCCCGCTGTATGTGCAGCACTCCAAAAAATTACTTTTGCTGCTTGTTCAAACTGCTTATTTAAAATGAGTTGAAATTTAACTTTAAAGTTAATTTAAGCAATTTGTATTAGGACAACATAAAGGAATTTTGTGAAACAAAGTTTTTTTTTTTACAGTGAGCCATGGCAAAGGAGGTGCTTTTTTTATTAAACTATTCCTGAACACTGTGTGTTGCATTTTAGACACAAAGACACATTCTCTTTGAATGCACCCTTGGAACGTCATACTGTATGCTATTTTAGTTTCCTTGGTGGCACATCAAGCTTCAATTAAGAAGAGTGGTTGATTAGAAATTTTGGTTTGAAATTCTGACAGCTGTGTGGCATTTACAATATAAATTCTGTACATTCCAAATCCCATATGTGAGACGATACTCGGTACAAGACGGTACAAAAATATTAGTTAATTAACAGGTTCTGTATTTTTTGGGCACAGAAATAACAGTACCACATGTGCGACTGCACTGCTCAAAAGGATATTTTTGCATTGGAAAGTTTGTTTATTGTCATTTTTGATTAAAGAAAATGATAAAACACTTTTTGCAACTTGATTTGAAATTTGGATGAGGAGATGCACCACCCCAAAACAAGCAATCCTGTGTTGTTTTTGGGCCATGGAACAAAAAGAATTTGAACTTGTGATCTTGTTGGGTTTCTCTAAATTACTGACACTTTTGAAGAAGCTTCCAAATTAAATCTGTCCAAAAAAAAGAGGCTCTCGTGGATGTCAGAGAACTAAATGAGAGTGCGAAAGCGGAAAAAAGAGAATAAAATACACAAGATACCCCTTAGCAATTTGACGAAATAATTATGTTTTCCAATTATTCTCATTCAATCATCTGGCATCCGCTGAGGTTTGCTGGAATTTGGAAATTAATGTTCTCAGTCATGGCTTTGTTCTCATCAGATATTTCTACTTAAGTTGGGAAGTTGGAAAAGTGAGTGTTGAGTTTACTTTTAACAAGTCAGCTCTCTAAGGAACCTAAATGAGTTGTTTTTTTTTGAGAGATGGGTTTGCAGTCAAGTAGATTAAGACAGAGATGCTCTTGAAAAATGAATAACCCTACCTAACAGTTTAGGGAAATCAACCCTTGTGCAAAATAAGGACACTTTAGCATATATTTTAGCATATAAATAGTTCTTATTTTGCAAATAATGCATGTTAATCCTTTAACCCTTATGTGCTGTTTGGGATGTTTTCATCCACTCTGGGGTGATTTTGAGTCTTAATTTGGCCACAGCTTTCTCGGTGTTTCAGCAAATGAAATGATTTTTGGTGACAAATCTTATTTTGACACATATTTTGGGAAAATGCTTTGAAAATTTTCAAAAGTGTAACAATACACTCTGGGCATATTTACTATCCTTTCGTTATGTTGGTGGCTGTTTTTGCCCCATTGACTTCCATTATAATGACATTTGTTTGATTGCAAATCAATGACACCATATAATCATGCATTCTTGATTGTTGCTGGTTTTCCCTGAACATAACGATAAAAGTAAACAAACATAATGTAAGGGTAGTCAATTTAAACAGTACACAAGGGTTAAGGTGGCCAGTTTATTTGGATAAAGGGACAGTTTACCCATAAATGCACGTCTCGTCTCCATTCACTCACACAAAAGTGATTTTAAACTTTTATGAGTTTCTTTCTTCTTTTAAACACAAAACAAGATATTTTGAAGAATGTTGGGAACGAGCAGCCATTAATAGTAGGAAATGGGTTTTTCTGGGGGTTTTCCCCAGCATTCTGCAAAATATCTTCTTTTCAACAGTGTTCAACAGAAAATAAAAAAATTATAAAAGCTGAAACCACTTGAGTGTGAGAAAATGTTCATTTTTGACTGAATTGTCCCTTTAAATTGTGTTTCTTACCCCATTTTAATCAAATTTAGAGATTTTAATGATAACTCTAAGCCGTTCAAGATAATGTAGATTGTTTTTGTACAGAAAAGCAATCTTTAAGGAATATTTGTAGCTGAAACTCAACTTTGGTGATTCATAAAATGCAAGTAAACAAAAGAAAAAACTTAAACAGGCAAGTACAGTTACTCTTATGATTTGAAGTACACATTCAGCACAGTTAAGCTTTTTATAAGAGAATGTGTGTATGTGTTTAAAATCAACAACCTGGTTCATTGCTTGAAATACAAAGATTTAGTTCAGTAAGACTTAAGCAGAAAGTTGTTAGCGTTCCTCCGCTCTGCCTTTCAGAGTATCAACACATCAACATTGGATGAAGTAACAGATTGGCTTATTTATTCAGGTTTGCACAAAGCTTCTGGCTCCACTGAGCTGACATTTACCCTTCTTACAGTGTGTGCAGAAATCTGACTCATATTTTTTGCTCTGCTTTTGCTTTGTGTTTTCCTTCTATTCAGGGGAATCAAATAAGGTCAACCGTAGAGCTGAGTAGATCTTTTTCAATGCGCTCTCTCCGTCCTTAAACTTTTGAACTTTTTTTTCCATCCCTCTCTCAATAGTTCTCATATGGATCTAGTTCTCCAGCGCTATCCAACCGCCAGCGATTTCCCACTTTCTTCCGTACGCACCCGTCAGCGACTTTGCATAATCCCACACGTGTGCGGCTCTTCCAGAAGTGGGAATGGACAAAGATCGCCACCATCCAGCAGACCACCGAAGTCTTTACCTCGGTCAGTCCTGCATGCACAGCTTTCTCTCTTATTTATCTGACTCAGTGCAGTCATACTGGCGTTTTCCAGGTCTCGAGTTTTTGGGCTTTTCTGCTTTGCCGCCAAATGAGATTTTGGTGTGAAAACACAAAAGCAATTAACAGTTTCAGCATCCCAGCACTTTTCCTACAGTACTTGAAGAACTTCCTTCCAACTGAACTGTAGAAATCTATATAAATGAACATAAATATGTCTGTTTGGTGTTTGAAACCTGCTGTAGTATGAAGGCTAAATAGGATGAGCAGGCTAGTGTTTTTTTTCCTAAATAACATAATATTCATTAAAAACCACCAGAAATAACAAAATATAGTAAATTGCATCATTCCATGTGCTATTTCTGGTTATGTAGCACCTAAAGCTCTGCAATGTGGATTGTTTTGTGAACCTGTCGAAATTTAAAGGCCTTGCATTTGTTTTGTCATTTTTTTTGTTTTGTGCATTTGTTATTTGCTTTGTTTTGGCTAGAATAAAAGCAGTTTTTAATTTTTTTAAAACCATTTTAAGGTCAATATTATTAGCCCCCTTAAGCTATATTTTTTTCGATTGTCTACAGAACAAACCATCATTATACAATGACTTGGCTAATTACCCTAACTTGCCTAATTAACCTAATTAAGCCTTTAAATGTCACTTTAAGCTGAATACTAATATCTTTTAAAAATATCTAGTAAAATATTATGTACTGTCATCATGGCAAAGATAAAATAAATCAGTTATTAGAAATAAGCTATTAAAACTATTATGTTTAGAAATGTGTTCAAAAAAATCTTCTTTCCGTTAAAACTGAAATTGGTGAAAAAAGTTTACGGGGGGCTAATTATTCAGATAATTCGGGAGGGATAATGAATCTGACTTCAACGGTACATACTAGTCTTAAAGGCACAGCGACCACTCCAAAACCAAAAGCAAATTCTGAAGGTCACCAAGTTATGGTCAGAAAAAACTAAATTATGTCAGTGTTTGCTTAAAAAACTACTGAAGAATGCTATAAGCAGATATCAGGGGTCAAATGAAGCATTATAAAATGATATGACTTCCTTTAAAAGGAAGCAATTTCCCAGAAAAGTGGTTTCCTTTTCCTCTCAAAACTGTTAGCGAGCTTATACTCTAAGGTTAATGCCTCAGAGTGAATGCTGGTTGATTATTCTCTCTTTACGTGATGAAGGACTCTTAAAGTAATTTTTCTTGATGTTGGCTGCTAGGAATATTGACCATGTCATAAATCTCTCATGCATTGATTCAGTATTGAGCTAGTGTAATTCCGCTAGGCTAATGATCCCCCTCCATCTCTTCACCAGCTCATCTCTTTTCCTTATTCACTTACATCTTTCTCCATTGTCCTCTCGGTTCGATGATGTCCTGATGTCTCTATAGCACTTTTACAAAAAAATAGCCTGCCTCGTTGCTCTGTACACACATATAATAAAAGTTTAAGAGCTAAATGCTTTTCATCTGATTGGTCATTATTTTGTATTAAATATGGGCTTATTTATTTTATATATATTTTTGAATATATATTTTTATACTTTTGTTTTTACAATATTGTATTATATTACTTTCGTTTGGTTGCAGTTAATTTTGGCTTTTGTTTTTTTTTCTATATTTTATATTTAATATGTATTTTTATGTATTGTTTTCATTATACATTGTTTTCATTATTACACACACACACACACACACACACACACACACACACACACACACACACACACACACACATTTATATTATACTTGTGTATATTTAAATGTATATGTGTCTATAAACATTGAGAATATTATGTTTAATATATATATTTGTTTTATTATACTAAATTGCATATATACAAACTGGATATATTTATAATTTATAATGTAATTTTTTATTTTAATTTATTTTTTCAATTTAAATTTTATTTTATTTTATAATATAATGTATAATATCATTTTTTAATTTAATTTAATTTATTTTAATTTTTATTTATTTTATTTTATTTTTTATTAATTTAATTTGAATTAAATTTGAATTTAATTTAAATTCTATTCTTATTTTCTTATTTTATTTTTATTTATTTTATTAAATTTTTATTTATTTAATTTTTATTTATTTAATTTTAATTAATTTGAATTAACTAAATAAATTTTTATTTACTTTAATAAAATTTTTTATTTGTTTTATTTTATTTTATTTTCGTTATGTTCTTTTTGTTTTGTTTTATTTTCATTTTATTTTATTTTTATATTATTTTTATAGTATTTTAATTTATTTAATTTAATTTAATTTAATTTTATTTTATTTTATTTTAAGCTATTTTTTCCCTTCCCTTTACTTTGGGATTTTCTATGCTTTGTTCTGTGGTTTGACCATTCATCTCATGGCCCTTTTTTTTTTCACTCTCCTCTTTCATTTGCTCCTTGATCTTTCATGCGGGCTCTTCCTGTCCATCCTTCTCTCTCTCTCTCTCTCTCTCTCTCTCTCTCTCTCTCTCTCTACACTCTCCACAAACATCACTCCTGTCCTGCCAATCGCTCTCTTCTTCTCTCCGCAGACTTTGGATGATCTGGAGGAGCGTGTGAAGGAGGCCAACATCGAGATAAGCGTCAGACAGAGCTTCCTCACCGATCCCGCAGTGGCTGTCAAAAACCTGAAGGTGCTTTGATGAAAAATTCACCAGCCGCTCACTTTCTCTCCTCAGCCCTCATCAGTTAGCTTTTCTAGCAGGCAGAGCGCATGAAAAATCTTACGTGAAATAAAGCAACACTCCGAGGAATCAGTTCCCTTCATCAGATCAAGTGACGCTTTGGATGCTCGTCTTGGTCCATACTTATTATTCAGTAGTCAGACAGCATTTATTTAAATATGAAAAATATGTTGAATGAAGACCTCGTGAGAATTGGACTGTCTTTTTAAATGTTTGGCTTCACTTTTTTTTTGCATATGTGGTTTGAATATTCAGCACATACCGTTATATATAAATCTTAAAGGTGATTTAATATTTTTCGGTGCTGCAATACTTTATTATTTCTCTCTTTACTATGCAGAGACTGCTCTACACTTTTCACAAAAACAAATTGAATATTTAGAGGAAAGCTTTTAAAAAATGGTCTTTTTTTTAATTGTGTTTGGTATAGCTCTAATGACGCCAAAGGTACACACATCAGCTTTATAGCACGTCACAAACAAAATAAATTACAAGCAATAAATTCATTCATTCATTTTCATTTCGGCTTAGTCCTTTTATTTTATCTAGAGTCGCCACAGCGGAATGAACCGCCAACTTATCCAGCATATGTTTTACGCAGCGGATGTCCTTCCAGCTGCAAACCATCACTGGGAAACATTCATACACACTCATTAACACACATACACTACGGACGATTTAGCTTACCCAATTCACCTATACCGCATGTCTTTGGACTGTGGGGAAACTGGAGCACCCGGAGGAAACCCACGCGAACATGGGGAGAACATGCAAACTCCACACAGAAATGCCAACTGACCCAGCCGAGGCTCGAACCAGCGACCTTCTTGCTGTGAGGCGATTGTGCTACCCACTGCGCCACCGCGTCGCCCAGCAATAAATAACACACCTTTTTTTTTTACATGTAGAAGCATACTTGTACAGTTAGGTCGCATTGGTTAATGCTAGTTAATGCATTATTAACATGAACAAATAATGATTAATACATTAATTTCAATACTTATTGTGCTTGGTAACATTAGTTCATGAAAATAAAGTTGTTCATTTTTAGTTCATGTAAACTCACAGCGCATGAACTAATGTTAACAAGCATGCATTTGGAATTTAATAATGCAAACTTTGATTAATGAATGCTGTACAAGTATTGTTCATTATTAGTTCATGTTTGTAAATACATTAAACAGCATTAATTAATGAAACATTATTGTAAAGTGTAATATATTTTTTCAATATTTTTTGTAGGCTGTTTGTAGTTTTTGAGCAAAATATCACCTCTCACTGCAGCAATTTAGTAATTCCAAGTAAATATCCATCCAAGCTGCTTATTTACAACTCTAAATATTGTTCCACATAATGCATGCATAAAATTTATATGTTGAAAATAACAAATTATGAAAAATAAAATTATTTTTTAAAATTATTTTGTGAAATGCCCACATAAAAAAATACACTACCAGGTAGGGCTGGGCGATTAATCGAAAAGTAATCGAAATCAACATTCAGAACCAATAATTAATCTTATTTTTCCAAGTAGATTTTTTTCAATTACTTACCTTACCTCACCCTGCTTTGTTTGTTACTATTGTGTTACTTTGCACTACATTGACGAAGCTGCGCCAGAGATGCCTTGAGACGGCATATTCTCCATTACATTAAAATTATTATTTAAATTAAAGCATTTGCTTACAGAAGATGCAAGAAATGCAGTGTTTAAAGTTATTTCAGAGTTATTTTATTTAGAAGAGATTCTGCTTATTTTCTGCTTTTAATATGAAAAACATTGAAAATAATTTATTTTGTTTCCAAAAGTGCAAGTTATTTATTTTCACTTTTTATAAGTTTTAGGCAATGTGTGTTTTAATTTCTGTTGTTCAACGCTGATGTTCAATAAATAATCATAGATGATTCATTCAAAAGTCTCTCACTTGTAATATGTGAGCATATTTACTATACAAAACCTGTCAGTGAATTATGAGGGCAAAAAAATAAAATAATTGTTCATTAATCGTAATCGAGTTCAAATGTTCAGGTAATCAAGATTTAGATTTTAGGCCAAATCGCCCAGCCCTACTACCAGGTATAAACAGAGTCGATACAGTTGAAGTGAAAATTATTAGAATTAAAGCTATCATTTTATTGTTATTTTTTGAAAGTGCTGTTTAAAGGAGAGACTTTTTTTCAACACATTTTTTAACTATATTTTTAATAACTAATTTCAAATAACTAATTATTTTGTCTGTGTCATGACAACTATACAGGATTTTTTAATTATTATTTATATTGCAAGATGCTAGAATTCAGCTTGACATATGATTTAAAGGCTTATCTAGGTTATTTAGGTTAATTAGACAAGTCATTGGACAACAGTGGTTTGTTCAGTAGCCAATCTAAAAAACTTTTTAAGGTAGATGATAATGTTGACTGTAACAATATTTAAATAAATTTTTTTAAAACTGATTTAAAGCAAAAAAAAGAAGTGAAACAAAGTTTTTGCTGCGGAGAAAGTGGATACAGGTATTTAACTGGCCTGCCTGGAGTCCTGACCTGTTTCCAATAGAGAATGTGTGGTGCATTTTAAAGCGCAAAACATACAGATATAAACAGTGCCTGAAGTCAAAATTAATAGAATTTAAACTATAATTATGTTATAATGCTGTTTAATTTTTTAAAAACATATTTTTAATAACTAATTTCTTTTGTTCTTTACTAGTTATTTTGTAAAATGCTAATATCCAGCTTAACATATAATTTAAAGGCTTATCTAGGTTATTTAGGTTAATTAGACAATTCATTAGACAACAGTGGTTTGTTCAGTAGTCAATGGAAAGAAAAAAAATAAGGGAGCTGATAATATTGACTGTAAAAATATTTTAAATAAAAAATGTATAAACTGATGTTATTCCAGCCAAACTAAAAGAAGACCTATTC
>CAIGQW010056839.1:2877717-2889949 GCA_903798125.1 Danio choprae | reverse complement strand
TTATTCAATGCAGTAAACATGAGACAGGACAAAAATACAAAATAAAATGGACCTACATGTGGTTTTGTCATATATGTAAAATGTTTGTACGTTACATTTGTAGATTTCTAAATATATATGTTAAACATACTTGTTAACAGATATAAAACTAGCAGATTGAGTTCATAGATGGAAAGTGGATAAATTATGGAAGGAACATGCATAACTGTATCTTTGAATATATACTGTATCTGTCTATTTATACACAGAAAGATCCAAGGCACTCGAAAAGAGGTGAAAAAGTAAAAAAAAGGGATCTGATCATGAGTGGTCATTATCTTGAAATCAATAACATTAATTATTACATTATTAATTTAGTGAATTGTAGAAAATTATATAAAAATAAGAATTATGTAAATATACAATGATTTATTTCTGATTGGCTCCTCTTTTTTTTCACTTTTCCACCTACTTTTCGAGTGACTTGGACTTTTGATTTTTATGTATTTTTAGGAATCCCTTATCCAAAGATCACCAACACATCAATTACCCCTGAAGCATTTTTTGTTTGATTCTGGATTTATACATCTATTTATAATTTAACCACAGATGAGGGTGTTTCCCCAGCCGGTACAGGACGTCAACATGATGTCAGATTGACGTTGTACCCCAACACCGTGAGACGTTGCATTTTGTTTGAAAATGAAAATCGGGTTGACATCAGAACCCAATATTAGGCCGATGTCAATGTCCAATGTTGAACAGACGTTGCTTTTTGGTTACTTTCCAACGCAACCTAAAAGCAACAAAATATCAACGTCTAATGATGTTACAGCTTGACATTGTGTGGACATTACCACTATGACGTCTATCAGACGTTGGATTTTGGTTGCCATACCTGACAAATAGATGTCAATATTTGACGTCAATATGATGTTTGTTTAAGATGTTGGCTCGACGTTGGATTTTGGTCACTTTCCAACACAACCTAAAATCAACAAAATATCAACGTCATTTCACATCGTTATTGGACGCCAAAATAACAGTGTCCTTAAATGCTGACGACCTAAATCTAACCTATTATTAACGCCTTACGGCGTTGTGTGTCTGCTGGGTCTGTTTCTAATTTGAGGCTGAAAAAGTTATTCACTCTCTTTTGTTTTTGTTTTTGGTTGTCTTTCATTTCACTTCTAACTTAGTTTTTTTTTTCTCAGGTGGCAGCTATAAGAAGATTGGCTACTACGACAGCACAAAAGGCAACCTGTCCTGGTACGGAAATGACAAATGGATTGGTAAGAGAGACCGGCCCTCTTTTTTTTCCAGACAGCTCTGTCCATTCCACTCCTGTCACCTTTCACAGCCGTACTCGGCCTGTCGAGATTGAGGCTTACCAGTATTGATTTCTGTTGGCTCAACAAAGCCCTGTCGCACTCTTTAATACATCGCTAACAATTAGCTGTCCTTTCTGCTAGCGGAGGCCGTACAGACCCAGGGGAGCGAGGCTGCGGAGCCCATCTGACCTTTGTGCAGCTCGGCAAATTTTCTCCATTGACAAACCAGTATTGATGAAAACAAAGTAAGGTACAGAGCGGATCAAATGAAAATGTGTGATGATGCTCAAAAAGGAGAGAGTGTGAAATTGAAAAAAAGTCATTTAATTTCATAACGGGGCGGTAAACCAAGGTTTTGTTCAGACAGACATCAAAAATCTATTATATATATATATCAAATATCTTTGACTTTGGTCCATTTAGATGTTTGACTGAAACAAAGGAATCAGGGTTTGACTTGTTAGCATTATTCAGTTCTGTAGATCTAATATAAAGCTGTATTAAATGCTACAGAAAAATGCCTTATTCATATCACAAATTGGTATAGATATAAAATTAATTTGCTGTAAAGTACATTGTACAATTCTGAGTGTGCTTCATGCAGGTGAGTGGGCTTGACAAACCACCTGTAGGTGACACACTCTTACCTCTCTGTATGCACCAGACATCTTTTTATAAACATATCATGTTTCTGGGAAAACATTGTGCAATTCTGAGTGTGCTTCATGCAGGTGAGTAGGCTTGACAAACCACCTGTAGTGCACATTCTTTCCTCTCCGTATGCTCGGTGGGAAAAAAAATGTAACTAACTTAGACTTGTCATAACATTTATATACTGCATTATATAACATTTAAATAAGTATTTATATACTTTTTTTGTCTTAAATGTGAAATGCGATACTTATTTTTTTGGAAAAAGAAGGCCAGATTTACAAATGGTTTATTCAAGCTAATTTACTAAGATTTTCAGTAGTCTATTGGTAGTTTATTGGTGTTGCTTCATTAGTTTTTTTCCCCCCAACATGACTTAAAGGGGTTGTTCATTAAAAAGTAAAAATCCTGTAATCATTTACTTCTTCTTCACTTGTTCCAAACCTGTTTGACTTTCATTCATCTGTTGAATACAAAGAAAGAAATACTGAAAAATGCTGGAACAAAATACAGCCATTGACTTTCATAGTATTTTTTTTATTCCCGCTCTAAATGTCAATGGCTCCTGGTTTCTAACATTCTTCAGAATATCTCCTTTTGTGTTCAACAGAAGAAAGAAATTCCTAAAAGTTTAGAACCACTTGAAGGTGTGTAAATTGTGAGGAAATTGTCTTTTTTTTTGGTGATCTATCCCTTTATCCGTGTTTGTTTGTAGATTACATGCAATGCAGTTTTATTTTCACTGGTTTATGCTCCACGAAATGAAAGTTAGCTGCTGTAATTAAAATTCATGTGCCGTCATTAATTCACTCACAGAATTTTCCACTCTCATTGGCCCCTTTAATTGATTGTATTTGCATACTAATATGCCCTTTTTATTAAATCTGGCCATAGAAGTCATTATTTTCATCAGGCAGTGGCACATAAAGTGCATTATCTACGCCTGTGAATGAATTCGCTCACTTACGCTCTCATTGTTTGCATTCAGCGTGTAATGAATGAGCAAACGGGTGAGTGGTTTCACACTCAGCATATGCATGAATGTGTCAGTGGTACAGAAATGCCTCTGATGCGTATGTTTCCTCCTGCACCTCATGAATTCATTCCCAGTTTTCTCTCCTTTTTTTGCCAGTCGGTTATAAAGATGCAGCGCGAACAAAGTAAAAGAAATGCTTTACTTCAAAAAGCATCCTGTCAGGTGTAATGTCACCTGGCTAGAATGTATTCAATAAAAATTCACAATCGTACAGCTCAACTTACTCTCTCTCGCATGGATGCTGGGATGCTATTCTAGTCAATCGTTTACAAAAGCGCCAAACGGGGCCTTCCCTATTACCCCACAAATTGGTTTTCTGCCAAGAGATTGGAATTGAATTGCCATCTCCAAAATCCTGTATTTTCGCACACAAGAGATACAGAGGCGATTATTTGCTGGATTTGCCCAGTCCTCTTCTGTGAGTCATTCTTGATTTAGCCTCTAATCAGTCCTTCATGCTGTGATCCCATTGAGTGGATTCCACCAGCGTGACGGTAACAAAGCTGCATTGCCCTACATTAGACCAGTAATGACCTCACACTTCACCAGCGTTTGTTTTTACAATGGCTACAAGGTGAAGATCAATGCTGCAGGCTGAAGTTTCACTGCAAAATCTGAAAGTGGAGGAGTAAAGTTCACTTGGAATCAAAATTGACAATGTTTATTTTGCTAGCGTGCAATTTAATCAGTTAATCCACTGGGAAAAAAACAAAAAACTGTTTTGACTGTCTGACCATGTGCTTCCTCTCTGAAATGGCAGTTCCTTTCTGATGATGTCAGTTTGATACACTATAAAAATATTTGGCAATTAACAGCTGTAATTTGTGGTTCACGTGTTGTTTTCTGTTTATTTACGGTTGTGAATTGCATTATGGGAGTTTTAGCTCTTCTCTGTCGACATTTGATGTTAAGAATTCAACACTGCAAATCAATGAAAGTGACTTTTATTGGCATTTTTGTAGTTTGAGACAAGATATTGTTTAAGAAATCATGTAAAATGAGAATTAAGTCTGTAAAATAAGTGGACAAATTACTGGCAGTTTGTTACCAGGTTTTTGGACTGTAATTTACAACACAAATCAAATCAAAACGGTCAATGTTTATTTTGCTGGCACGCAATTAATCAGTGCAAATTAATCCACTGAAAAAAATGTGCTTCCTCTCTGGTATGGCAGTTCCTTTCTGATGATGTCAGTTTGACACACTAAAAAATATTAGTTAATTAACAGCTGTAATTTGTTGTTCACATGGTGTTTTCTGTTTATTTACGGTTGTGAATTGCATTATGGGAGTTTTATCTCTTTTCTGTCAACATTTGATGTTGACTGCAAATCAATGAAAGTGACTTTTATTGGCATTTTAGTAGTTTGTGAAAAGATATTGTTTAAGAAATAATAATATAGAGAGAGTTAAAAGTAAAAAAGTACTGGCAGTTTGTTACTTGGTTTTTAGACCGTAATTTACAACACAAACAGACTATATATCACTTCAGACTATTAAAAATGCAGCAAAGTCTGGAGGAAGTGGAGGTGTAAAGTTTGCTTGGAATTAAAATTGACAATGTTTATTTTGCTGGCGCACAATGTTTTTGCTGGCGCTTCCTCTCTGGAATGGCAGTTCCTTTCTGATAATGTCAGTTTGAAGCACTGTAAAAAATATTTGTTAATTAACAGCCATAATTTGTGGTTCACATGGCGTTTTCTGTTAATGTACGGTTGTGAGTTGCATTATGGAAGTTTTATCTCTTCTCTGTCGACGTTTGATGTTGATGACTCAACATTGCAAATCAATAAAAGTGACTTTTATTGATATTTTAGTAGTTTGAGACAAGATATTGTCTAAGAAATAATGTAGAGAGAATTAACAACAGGTTACCAGGTTTTTCTACCATAATCTACAACACAAACACAGACTATATATATCACTTTAGACTAGGGCTGCACAATATATCATTTCAGCATCGATATTGCAATGTGCACATCCACAATAGTCACATCACAAGATATGCAATGTTGAGTCTGAATTATAGTTGACCAGGAGCTACAAAATTGTATTTAATTATTGTATTTATATGATTTATGCAAAAAAAATATTAATATAAATAAAATATCAAGGCGAAAACAAGATTATTTTGCTTACCCCACTGGCAGATTATTTAGCTTGTTTTAAGAAAAAAATTAATTTTGATGAAAACAAAACAATATTTTTACTTGCTCAAATAATATTTTGATATTTGAACTAGAAATGAGGGGCCTCACGGTGGCGCAGTGGATAGCACGTTTGCCTCACAGCAAGAAGGTCGCTGGTTCGAGCCTCGGCTGGGTCAGTTTGCATTTCTGTGTGGAGTTTGCATGTTCTCCCCGTGTTGGCGTGGGTTTCCTCCGGGTGCTCCGGTTTCCCCCACAAGTCCAAAGACATGCGGTATAGGTGAATTGGGTAAGCTAAACTGTCCGTAGTGTATGAGTGTGAATGGGTGTGTATGGATGTTTCCCAGAGATGGGTTGCAGCTGGAAGGGCAACCGCTGCGTAAAACATATGCTGGATAAGTTGGCGGTTCATTCTGCTGTGGCGACCCCAGATTAATAAAGGGACTAAGCCGAAATGAAAATGAATGAATGAACTAGAAATGAGACAAAGCAAAGTATGAAAGTATTTTTGCACTGTGATTTATTAAATTTCTCTACCTGAATACTGTAAACTAAAAACTCCCAATGAAAACCATCAAATAGAGCTATTCAAACTAACTTGTGAAACTGTATTCGTATCGCAGTATTTATTGCAGAATAATAAAACATGGCAATATCAGATTTTTCCAATATCGTGCAGTCCTACTATTAAAAATGTCAACAAGAGTCACTTTTCAAACTTTTTCAACATCAAAAGCTTTTGGAGGAAAGATCAAGATTCCATAATGCAATTTAAAAGCATAAATAAGAGAAATAAACATTGTAACACCTCTCTGAATGATCACAGAATTTCAATCACAGTAAAATTTATACTTCACAAGCCTGTTTTTTTTCTCTTTTCTTTTCATTTCTCCACATGCAAGTATACACCACACAAATAAAAGTAATCAATATATACAATTACTCAGTCTTTGAACCTAAACAGTCTGTTATATAGATTATATAGATGGTGAGGTGATTATATACTTTAGACGATTTGAGTGCGATGCAATGATATCCACATATTCTCTCTCTGAGAATTACGATAGAGAAATGTAGAATAAACAGTCACTGACCATGTCAATCAAAGTCTCAGAATATTATGGTAGTTCACCTGCCGATGTTCCACACTTTCTGGATGACCATTTATAATGTTCCTCAAACCAATCAACGATCACAGTATAGTCCATTGAAAGTACACATCAAACAATCACCATCTCGGAGAAACATCCAGGACAACAGGTCCTGTCTACATAAAAAAAATAAACATAGGGCAAATCACAACTAAATATTGAAAATACACCCTAAACGTAAACAGTCAATACTCACATTTACGCAGCCATAATAATGTTCTCAAAATACCAGAACCAGAGTTAACCATGCTGTTCCCTCTACCAAACACAACTTACTTGCTCTATGGTGGCCTGGAATATATCCGGTTATCACTCCCCTCAAGTGCAGCAAAGTGACTCTTAGTAACATTACAACCACTGTTTATGACACCACAAGGAACCTAAATGATAATTATAAAAGCATGTAATGTTTGTTCGTTACAACATAAATCGCCAAATACAGAAAACTGTTTATTTACGATTATTTTTTACAATGCAGCTTGGGTGAAGTACTCTTAGCCAAGCTCTTTTCGGCCGTTAGTTTGCTGTGAGTGAAACCCCGCCCCCTACTCTATATTGCATTTCATTTGGAATTATGTCAAATACGCAGCAACTTATTCTCATATTTCACATATACTATAAGACTGTTAAAAGTGTAAGTCTGTGGGAAACACAGCTGAATAAAACACTCTATGGATAGTGGCATTTCCCCCCATTTCCGCTAATAGATATTTATTCCATGGTCTGTTGAAACTCTTGATTCTGATTGGCTGGAAGGTGTGCAGTAAAATCGTTAGTTCTAGTCCGTTTTGATCTCCGTTTGAAGTAAATGCGCTACCCTCCATTAGTAGTAACCATAGCAACCCAGTGACAGTTGCCGGAGCTTCGTTTAAGCATGCATTAGATAGTTAAGACATCACTAAAAGGTTAAGCAAATTTTATTGACATCTCTGTGGTTGAGAAACAGATTGAGTGATTATATGAGACGAGAGATGTTCAATCATGTTTATTAGGTTAGTAAAGAGGAAGGAATTATCACATTGATTTGCTCCTGGACTGAGGCATCTATATAGCTGTCATGCCACATCAGAGAGCATTAAAACATAGTTTTAAAATGAGTGAATGAATGAATGATTGAGTTGTATCTTCATGTTGATTATTGGATGGCAAGTGCGCTATATAATTTCTAATGATGCTTTCGTTCATTAACTGAAACAGTCTAAACAGCTTGCTCATAGAAATCAATAAGAATTATTATTAATTTGTTACAATTATGAAACTCCCACATGTGGAGTGGTTAAAGTGTAATGTATATACAGTTGAAGTTGAATTATTAGCCCTCCTGTATATTTTTTCCCCCATTTCTGATTAACGGAAAGATTTTTTTTTCAACACATTTCTAAACATAAAAGTTTTAATAACTCATTTCTAATAACTGATTTCTTTTATATTTGCCGTGATGACAGTACATAATATTTTACTAGATATTTTTCAAGATACTAGTATTCAGCTTAAAGTGACATTTATAGGCTTAACTAGGTTAATTAGGCAAGTTAGAAGCAAGTCATTGTATAACGATGGTTTGTTCTGTAGACAATCGAAAAAAACATTGCTTAAGGGGGCTAATGATTTTGACCTTAAAATCATGGTGCGAATAACAGGGGGATTTGGTGGGGATTGACCCCCCTTATTAACGCTTTATCCCCCCTGAAGGACAACAAAACAACATGTATAGAGTGGTCAGCTCTTTAATACTGAGAAACAATTTGCTCTGCTTTGTATTTTAAATAATAATGTTAATAATTGAAGTTAATATAAAATATCAAATTAATAATATAAATATACATTTGTCCACCCCTATAATTGTTCATACCACTGTGAATGCATAATCGCGCCAATCAGTCTGCAAGAAAAAACTCATTCAACAGTCTGAAACCGGCAGATCTAGAGCACCAATAGACAACGTAACTGTTCACAAGACTGTTTTCTCATAAAATAGCTGTTTTTTTTTTTGTTTGACTTACAGTAACCTCAGAAGTAGCTAGTCGTATACTGTAGGTCAGAATACACAAAATATCCCACGAAACAATGAAAACTTAAATACATTTCATTATCAAATTAGATGTCATTTAAATAAATACATACGTATATTTGATTCACTGAAGCATATATTACAAAAACTAACATTACCGAAAAAGTTGACCCCCTGATCGTCAATGCATAATTTACTTTAACTGCCTGTCCTACCAAATGGTAGACCATATTTTGACTGTTTTAAATTAATAACGGTTAAAGTCATTTAAAGAATGACTGTTTTAAATAATGGTTTACACACACAGCATTGTTGGTTTGCAAAAACAAATCTAACAAACATAATCCTGTTGCATTACTACACTTGATTTGGGTGTTATTGTAAAAATATTTTATGGCATACTTCAAAAAATAAAGACGATTTAGTATTCAAAAATGTTTTATTTAGATTTTTTTTTTTTTTAAATAAATTGGTCTTACACTCAGATTTCAGATTTTCAGATTTTTCATTGTATATTTATAGTACTTTTACCATAACCAGTACTTTTACCATAAACTGACTAGTGTTGTAACGGATCACAAATCTCACGGTTCAGATCACATAATGGTTTTTTAGTCACGGATCGGACCATTTTTCAGATCATCCAAAAAGGGGAGGAGACAAATGTCATTTGCTTTCCGTTTATTAAAAAAACAGCACTGCAAGAAACTTTTGGTTTCAACAAACAAAACTGAGAACCTGTAATTTTATTACAAATAAAATTAAGAAATAATCAGCTGAATAAAAATAAATTGTAAAATATTAAGTACTGTAAAATATTCCCTATTACTATTACTGTTGCTGATAACGCTAAATGTATAAATCTAACATTATAATTTGTACAACCCATATTTATTTTTAGTCTTATTTTCAATAAATGATTCAGTTATTCACTCATAAAACTTCATGCTTCATTGCTAGATGGATAATTTTTGAAGAATTATTCAGTGGCATATTTTTGATGGCTGGTAGTCCAAATAATGTATTTTGAGCGTCAAGTTAAGTCTTTACCATAAACGTCAGTGGCTTTATCTAAACTATAAACTGTTATCCCAGTACTTCTGTGTTATTTGACTGTTTGTAACTTCATAACTAACTCAAACGACTAAAGACTCATTTTGTTTCTTGATTTTTGTGTTTTCAGATTTGTATGCATCAATTTGAAGGATTAATAAACATATGCAAATCACCATTATTTATAATTTATGTTGCGTGGGTGTTGAGATCCCGATCTTTTAATGATTAATCGTGCAGCTTACACTGAGTGCATTGATTGAGGCTAAACAAGTAGTGACAGAAAACACCTTTAATTAAGAAACCCACCACATCCCGAATAACCTACCACAACTTCTTTCGTCATCATTATATTTTACAGGAAAGTCTAAATGCTTTCATATATGTGATTTGAATTACGTGAGAGGCGATCTCTATGTGATCATTACAAAATTAGGATTAATGTACCAGTTAAAAAAGTATTAATGCGCGGATCACGTGTGTTCCAAGCCATGGGTTGGGATCCGTACAAATCACGGATTAACTATGATCAGTTACACCCCTAAAACCGACATATCAACCATTTGATAGACGTTGATATTTTAGAAATTATGGGATGTGTTGAAAAAAATGTGTTGAGTGTGTTAACTAGCGACATTTGGGGTTAAGAAATGCAATCCAATTTTTTTTTTCTTGGTGGGGCAGTTAAAGGGTTAAAATGGTCTTTAAAAAATTTAATTAAATTAAAAAAACTGCTTTTATTCTAGCCGAATTGAAACAAATAAGACCTTCTCCAGAAGAAAAAAATATTATAGCAAATTACTATGAAAAATTCCTTGCTCTGTTAAACATCATTTGGGAAATATTTTAAAAAGAAAAAAAATTCACAGGAGGGCGAATAATGTTGACTTCAACTGTATGTGACAGTAATGTAAGTTTTAAAATGATATGTTGCTTTAGGAGCTAATCAGAAATAAACAATTATATATTTACATAATTCGTATTTTTATATAATTTTTTAGAATTTACAAAATTAATAATGTAATATTTGCTTATTGATTTCAAGATAATGACCACTCATGATCAGATCCCCCAAAAATGGACGTCAATAAATCCCTGAAACAGGGGTCTTTCTCTGCTCCGCTTTCCACAAAAGGGCACGCAATTTGACAGTTTAAAAACCATTTTCCTCGCTCAATTGCAAATGTACCCCGGTTTTATCTATTGGTGGCTATTTTCAGAAAAGCTGAACTCTGAGTTATGACCCATTTAGTCTCTCCTTCCTCTCTCCCCCACGGAGAACAGCAGAGCGTCAAGCTGGCATGACATTTCTTGCCTCTTTTTTTTTTTTTTTTTTTTTTTGCCCTTGATAATAGCAGAAACAGCAGATGTTCTTTCCAAATAGCGGGATCTATTGGGTGAGAATCTCAAGCATTTTGGCGCTTTTCAATTTTTACTGAAACAATACTTCGCCCTTTTAAAAAAACTTACACAATGCCTGTAACCTCAAGTCAGGACCTGAGTTTATATGTTCTTTTGATCCATATGGCAGTGCCCTTGATTTTCTGTCATCTCTCGGTATAGCTCCTGACAACCACTACAGCATGACTTTCACCTTCAAATTGCAGTGGAAACTGTTGTTAAGTCAGGACTTCAAAGCAACACTCTGTCCTGATTCTTAGATTAAGGACAACAGAAACACTGCGCTATAAACGCCATTCATTTCAGTGTGTTTTGAGCACGTTCTCTGGTAATTTGATGACATTTTCCTTGAACTATTGAGCTGCTGAAGTCTTGCATTTACACTGTAAAAAGTGCTGGGTTCCACACAGTTGATTTGTGTTGAGACAACATGAAGGAATTAAGTTAACTTATTAGTTTTTACAAATTTAAGTGGACTGAACGTAAAGCAGTTAAGTTGTCCCAATAAAAACCCTCAAGAATTGTGTTGTTTTAGCTGATTTTAAATAAGTATTTTGAACAAACATTCATTCATTCATTCATTCATTCATTCATTTTCCTTCGGCTTAGTTCTTTATTCATAAGGGGTCGCCACAGTGGAATGAACCACCAACTTAACTAGCATATGTTTTACACAGCGGATGCCCTTCCAGCTGCAACCCAGTACTGGGAAACATCCATACACTCTCATTCACACACATACATTACGGCCAATTTAGTTTATTCAATTCACCTATAGCGCATGTCTTTGGACTGTGGGGCAAACCAGAGCACTTGGAGGAAACCCACGCCAACACGGGGAGAACATGCAAACTCCTCACAGAAATGCCAACTGACCCAGCAGGGTCTCGAACCAGCAACCTTCTTGTTGTGAGGCAACAGTGCTAACCACTGAGCCACCGTGTCGCCCTGTTAGCTGTAACAAATTACAGTAATTTTTTTAGGTTGTAGACTTTCTTGTAAAAGTCTACATTCTGCCAAAGTAAAAAACTAAGAATAATTTGTGGTCTAGGGCGTCATGGTGGCGCAGTGGGTAGCACGATCGCAATCACGTTATAGCTAAATTGTCCATAGTGTATGTGTGTGAATGAGTGTGTATGGATGTTGCAGCTGGAAGGGCATCCGCTGCGTAAAACATATGCTGGATAAGTTGGCGGTTCATTCCGCTGTGGTGACCCCTGATAAATAAGGGACTAAGCCAAAGAAAAATGTTTAACTCAAAGTTCAATAAAACTTTGAGTAAAAACTACTCATTTTAGCCAGAACAAATTACAGTAATTTTTTAAAAGTTGGTTCAAAGTGTAATTTTTTTAATGTGGTTATTTTCTAACAAATTCGAACAAATGCTTTACTTTGAATCTGCGTTCACTGATGTTTGTTTTTTTAACACACACACACACACACACACACACACACACACACACACACACACA
>CAIGQW010056839.1:2866415-2876513 GCA_903798125.1 Danio choprae | reverse complement strand
CCCGGTTTCCCCCACAAGTCCAAAGACATGCGGTACAGGTGAATTGGGTAAGCTAAATTGTCCGTAGTGTATGAGTGTTAATGGGTGTATGGATGTTTCCCAGATATGGGTTGGAGCTGGAAGGGCATCCGCTGCGTAAAACATATGCTGGATAAGTTGGTGGTTCATTCCGCTGTGGCGACACCAGATTAATAAAGGGACTAAGCCGAAATGAAAATGAATGAATGAATATATTTGTTTGTTTATTTTGTTTTCATTCATTTGTTTATTTGTTTAATTATTTGTTTATATATTTTTTTATTTGTTTGTTCATTTTATTATTTCTTTATATATATTAGTTTGTTTTTTCATTTTGTTTTCATTCATTTGTTTATTAGTTTATTTATTTATTTATTTATTTATTTGTTTGTTTATTTTATTATTTCTTCATATATTTCTTTGTTTGTTCATTTAGTTTTTATTAATTTGTTAATTTGTTTGTTTATTTTTTATTTTATTATTTCTTTATATATTTGTTTGTTTGTTTATTTTTGTCTTTATTTTATTTATTTATTTAAGTTTTTAGTTATTTATATATTTTAGTTTTTTGTTTTTATTTATTTAATTATATTTTTATTTATTCATTTATTTTAGTTTTTATTTATAGTTTTATTTAATTGTTTATTTAATTAATTAATTCATTAATTTATTTGTTTGCTTATTTTTATGTATTTATTTATTTATTTATTTATATTTTTTTATTCCACCCAAGCTAAAATAAATAAGCCTTTTTTTCTCTCATAGAAAAACAAATAAGAAATGCTGTGAAAAATGTCCTTGCTCTGTTAAACATCACTTGTGAAATAGTATACAGTGTCGAACTATATACAGTCTTCTTCTGGGGTCTACTTTTTTGAAGAATGAGGAAATGAACACTTAAATTCAGCAATGGTGTAATAAATTGATAAAGAACATATTCAAAGCAATATAGTAACAAATAGATAGTACACATAATACATATATTAAGCAGCACAACCATTTTCATTATTGATAATAAACAAAACATTTCTTGAGCAGCAAATAAATATATTATAATCATTTCCAAAGAACCGTGTGAGATCAAAGACTGGAAAATTATTTTAATCACAGGAATAAATAATAGTAATTAAATGACAAATGATAATAATAATATAATCAAAATAGAAAACAGTTATTTTCGATCAGTATAGTAGTAATTATATTTGTTTTAATTAAATTTATATATTATGATTTTAAATCAAATTGAAATGTATAGCTTTTTTATCTTATATGATTATTTTATTATTATTATTATTATTATTATTATTATTATTATTATTTATTAATAATATTTGTATTATTATTCATATTATTTTTTCTTTTTACTATTTTTAATTAAAATATGGAATTAAAATGCTTTGGAAGCATGCATCCACAAGTTCACACAACAGAAAATCGTTTGTCTGCGATAAATCACAAATTATTATTGGCTAATCAACTTATTCTTCTAATTATATGATCTATTATAGCATAGTAGCATATTTCTTTCAACTGATTTAATTAGTACATTGTTACATTGTTTTATATATATATACATATTTAGTTTTCATTTAAATAATAGTTTTATGATAATAATAGTCATTTTAATGAATTATTAATGTAATTTAAGTTATTCCGATTATTGATTATTTCACCCATTCCTGGTACCTGGTACCATTCGTTTCTTAATTTTCTTTAATGTTTTTTGTTGTTTATTTTTTGGGAAGCAGTTCTCCCAGCTCCATTTAACACCTTTTTAAATCTGTTTCACAGAATTCTCCAGATTTCTCGCTAAATTGACCGCAGTGAGTGTGAAAAGTGTGAAAGAAGTCAGATTGTGTCTGGTCCTGCTTAAGTGTGAATGTTGCAAGCTTCCTTTTTGTTTGTTTGTTTGTTTGTTTGTTTATTTAATTGTTCATTTTGTTTTTATTGTTTTATTTGTTTATTTCTTTATATATTTATTTGTTTATTTTTTATTTTATTATTTCTTTATATATTTGTTTGTTAATTTCGTTTTTATACATTTTTTTGTGTTTTTTTTTTTTATTTATATATTTATTTGTTTATTTTTATTTTATTATATCTTTATATATTTGTTTGTTTATTTTAGTTTTTATTTTATTTATTTATTAAATTTTTAGTTTATTTAATTGATTCATTAATTTGTTTGTTTGTTTATTTTTATTTATTTATATATATATGTTAATTTTAGTTTTTAGTTATTTATTTATTTTAGTTTTTATTTCTTTAATGTTTTTTATTTTTTGGGAAGCAGTTCTCCCAGCTCCATTTAACACCTCTTTAAATCTGTTTCACAGAATTCTCCAGATTTCTCGCTAAATTGAGCGCAGTGAGTGTGAAAAGTGTGAAAGAAGTCAGATTGCGTCTGGTCCTGCTTAAGTGTGAATGTTGCAAGCTTCCTTTTTTCCCCCATAAAATTTTCCACACGATTGACGTGTCAAACTGGCCCAGTGGCCTTATTTCACAGCAAACCGTCTGTCAGAAACCCCCATTAATATTCTCCGCTCATCATGTGTTTCTGAAGTCTGACAGCGCAGACGAAGCTAATGACTCTCTACTTGGCTTTTTTCGCTCTTCAAACTGTCAATGAAGTCAATCACTTTTTTTTCCTCTTTCCATCTGGTGTCACCGTGCTGTGATCTGACGCTCTTATCTGCCGTTCCTCTGATATTTCGGCTCTGTTTTGTGGTGTTGACAGGCCTCAGTCCACCGGCAGACCAGACCAAGGTGATAAAGGAGTTCAGGTATCTCTCCCAGAAGCTCTTTGTGTCCGTGTCTGTGTTTGCTGGACTCGGGATCCTGCTGGGCATCATCTGCCTTTCATTTAATATTTACAACAGCAGCATCAGGTCAGTGTAATCACATCAAAACAATTTAAGTCAGAATTGTTAGCCCCCCTGTATACCCCCCCCCCCCCCCCTTAATTTCTCTTTAACAGAAAGAAGGGTATTTTTCAACACATTTCTAAACATAATAGTTTTAATAACTCATTTCTAATAGCTGATTTCTTTTATCTTTGTCATCATGACAGGGCATAATATTTTACTAGATATTTTTCAAGATACTAGTATTCAGCTTAAAGTGCAATTTAAAGGCTTACCTAGGTTAATTAGGTGAATTAGGCAAGTTAGAGTAATTAGGCAAATCATTGTATAACGATGGTTTGTTCTGTGGACAATTGAAAAAAGAAATTGCTTAAGGGGTCTAATAATATTGACCTTAAAATGGTTTTAAAACAATTAAAAACTGCTTTTATTCTAGACGGAATAAAACAAATAAGACTTTCTCCAGAAGAAAAAATATAGAAAATAATATAGAAAAATGTCTTGCTCTGTTCAACATCATTTGGGAAATATTTGAAAAAGAAAATAAAAATCACTGGACGGCGAGTCATTATTACTTTAACTGTATTTGTGTTTATCTTTTCAATTTATTTCTACACTTATCTAATGTTCAACAATATTTTAAAAACCTTTTTTGTTAGGTTCATCTTAACACTGTAATAAATACAATATTAATAACATGGATGCGTATAATCATACATAAAACCATAAAACCACACACTACTTCAGTTCGTCAAACAAGAAAGTGTCAGGAGCATTTGCTAATTTTAATAATAGGTTCTGCATGTTTGTTGGTCAGATGCTGTGCAGTAAAAGCGTGGACAGTAATTGCGGAAGAAATAAATACATATACACAGCAAAAAAATAATTGTGTTTTGTTAAGTAACATAAAAAGTTCACTAATGCTGTAAAAATAAATGCTTCATGTTGGTTAATACAATAACTAATGTTAAAGGAGACCTTAACACAAATATGAGCAAATTTGATCAAGGTTTTTGTGTTTTAAAATAAGGAAAAACAAGCGCTCAAAAATGTTCACTATTTTAATACAGTTTATTTATGATGACATATCATGTTGTCTGAAAATAAGTGACTGTCATTGTCTTAAACAGATTTTCAGCTCAACATTTTTCTTAGTTAATATAGCAAGTAAGGTTAACAAATGAGAAATTATTAATAATAATAATAATTCCTTACATTTATATAGCGCTTTTCTAGACATTCAAAGCGCTTTACACGTTGGGGGGATCTCCTCATCCACCACCAGTGTGCAGCATCCACCTGGATGACGCGACAGCAGCCATATTGCGCCAGACCGCACACCACACACCAGCTGATTGGTGGAGAGGAGTTTTAAAGAATGTAGAATTACATATATAATATAGAATAAATATATATTAGTGCAATAACTAATGTAAACAAATGAGGGTTTATTGTAAATTGTTACTTTAATTCTATTAAAATAGTTTTAAGCTTATGTTTAAACCTTTGAAAAAAAATTGTATTTTAATAATTACCAGTTAATGTATTATCAATTAATTAATTATTATTTATAATAGAAAAGAAAATTGGATTTCTCATTATTTTATGACTACTTGTCAGTTCCAACACTGTATTTGAGCTTATATCAGAAGCTTGTCTTTTAGATGTTGATTTCTTCATCTGACAGGTACATCCAGAACTCTCAGCCGTATCTGAACAACATGACCGCGGTGGGTTGTGTTTTGGCTCTGGCCGCAGTCTTTCCTCTGGGCATCGACGGCCTCCACGTCCGTAGATCACAATTCCCTGTGGTTTGCCAGGTACTGTTGGAAACATTATAGCCTCTTTTTTGAATCGCCACTGCCTCTCATTTGTAGGCATGGGATGATGGTTTGGAAAAGTCAAGGTTTTAAAACCGCTAAAATTTTCTATTATATGTAATTGTTTTAGCATGTTTTTTTGACTATTTTATAAAGTTTTTAGGGCCAGGGTTCCCAAACTTTTCAGCCTGCAACCCCCAAAATAACAATGCCAGTGACTCACGACCCCCAATATCCTCTGAGGTGGTTATAAATATATAAACCTTGCACACAACGGCGCACACAATAGGCCCAATTCTATTTTTCATTTAATTTCATAGAACACCATTTGGAGGCCATCCTCCATGTTCAGTTGTGGCCTGTATTTATTTTTAATGTATGTGCCCTTAAAGTGTCAGAATAAAAACGATTCTGTTTCTGAAAGTTTAACATGGTGCCATAAAATCTATTTGCTGCATCTGATACTATTGCTTTGTCTTTAATATAACGTAACCACCCCAGGAGTCGCAAAAAAACCCGAAAGGCTCAAAAATCATATTACCCACATTTTTTTTCTTCTGTAGGTTATGGATAAAATAATATGGTAATTGTAATAATTTAATAAAATGAATTAGATTTTTGGAAATCACCAAGCGAACCCCCCCCCCCCCCCCCCCCCCCCCCCCCCCAAATTGTACTACTTTGGGAACCACTGTTATAGGCCAATAGGCCAATAGTATCTCCAACAAAAAACAACCCTACACATCAAAAGCTACTGGTCAGCCCACGATTCAGGAAACATTTAAAAAACAAATTGCTTATAAACCAACATCCAAACATGCTGTAGACCTGAACAGGGGACAGTGGCTTTACTTTATATCCAAGAAAATAAAGATATCCAAAGATGCCTTCTCAAGCTGTAAAGAAATCTGTGTTTTTGAAACTAATGAAGACAGCAGAAGTCTTTAGTTGTTTATTTTAATTATTTAGCCTGACATGTTTACTGTTCCAAAATATTAAAAATGTTTTTTTAAATAAAATATATTCTGTTCAGTGTGGGGGGGAAAGTAGTACATTTACAAAAAGAACATATTTTAGAGCAGTAATCACAGGACTGCTCTAGAAACCGTGATGCTGTGATATTTTTATTCAAGGTTATCATACCGTCAGAATCTTACACCGACCCATGGCTACTCATTTGTTGAGCACTGTAAAGATTAGATGTAAAAATGAATGTCTGTTTTGTAGCTGAATCCCTGAAATCTTTCTGTGGTTGTGTTGTAGTTTCGGCTGTGGCTGCTGGGACTGGGCTTCAGTTTGGCCTATGGCAGCATGTTCACCAAGATCTGGTGGGTTCATACTGTTTTCACCAAAAAAGATGAGAAGAAGGAGAAAAGGAAGGTAAATATGTGCTAAGTGGGCACTAAATTTGTATTATGGGATAATTCCTTGTGTTTTCCAGACGTTTTTTGAACATTGTAATGGGGTGTATGCACAGGGACTTTTAATTTTCAGTTAGCCAGCTCAAGTACTTTCGGTGAACTGTCATGCCATTACAAAATCACAGCGTTTAAGATATGGTTTCTTTAAAAATCAATGATCTTTACTGCCTGATTGATATACAATAAAAAGTGTGTCTCAGATCGGACAAGATGCACTTAATTAAATTCCATTGTTCATGTCTTTAAAAAATAGAAGTTTATTTTACCCCAGTAGTGTCAATGGAGTTTCTGCACTTGCCGTCAGGTGCTTGTGTTTAAACGGTCTTTCATGTAATTTTACCATTGAACAACTAAAAAATTTACATTACAACATCGATGCTGTGCAATGAACCAATAGAAAACAATCACATTAAAGTTTTACCAGAAGTTTATCGGTGGCTGTAAAACACTAGCGGTGAATATAGCCTATTATTAGAAAAAGGTGTAATGCTAATAATACAAATGAAATGTTTATTTATTATTCACAGAAAATGATTGATTTTAAATATTTAAAAATAATGCAGGGCAAATAAGCTATAAAAATATGAAAGTAGAGATAAAGAAAATATAATTATTTATATATATAAATATTAATTTAATATAAATAATATTCAAATATTAATTTAAAATAATAATAATGCAATAACTAATGTAAACAAATGAGGGTTTATTGTAAATTGTTAATTTAATTCAATTAAAATTGTTTTAATCTTATGTTTAAACTTAGCAAAAATATTTTCTAATGTTATAGGACTACTGAGAAAAATATTTGAATACTTATCAGTTAATGTATTATCAATCCATTAATTAATTATTATTTATAATACATTATCAGTGTAAGTAAAATTAGTGGACTGCAAATAAATAAAATATGTAGACAAAATATATATCTAAAGTAATATAATATAATATGTACAAATTATTTAGAAAAAATAAATAAAAAAATATATATATTTTTTATTATTTTTATATATTATTTTACAAATAAATGTGTAATCATTCATAGCAAAAATTATTTAAAAATATTACACAATAAAACATTTACTATTGCGCCATGTAAGCTTTTGGAACCACAAGGGTGCGTACACAGAGACCTAATTCATTTAATTGAATTACATTTCGTTTAATCACAGTGATGACGGGACTTTGCGTTTTTCAGTAACCCCTTAATTATTTCGGATAATTTTGCTGAATCTGCAGATATGGTGAGGAGCGAGTTGGCTTTACGCAGAGCTACTCAGAGTTCACTGCATATTAAACTATCCACAGCGCTAGATGAAGCTTCCCAGCATGAAAAACAGGAAAAAAAACATCTCACACACTCTTCAGTCCGCATAAATAAACACACTATTAGCATCCTGACACGTGTGCTTCCTCTGATCCCGTGTCCTAAAGCAATAAGACACGGCATTAGGGAAACCCAAAGACCTCATCAAACGACGACCAGATTACCCAAGCTATGGAATATGGATGAATATGGATGAGCGTTAAACTTCTTTTTACGAAATCCGACCTTCAGGGGGCTTTATTATTCAAGCGCTCCGCACGACGAATCGAGATGACTTTCAACTCTCCTGATGTCCATAATGGGGCAATTTGCCTAAGTGGTTCGACAGCACTTGAAGAAAGTTCAGCGCTCAGGCAGAATGTGGTGAAACGGAGGCTCTTGGGTCATTTGACGCCTTCACGGCGATTAAGGCAGAGAGAGAAAGAGAGAGAGAGAGAGAGGAGAAAGTGTGCTGCGAAATTCACTTCTATCCCGTTTTCCCAGTCTGCCAGCCCGGAGGGAGCCTGCGGCCAGGGATTAATGGATGCAGTGTGAACTGAAAATAACTCCACATTTGTAACACACCACTTTCGTCATGTTTGCTGATGATTGGCATTCCCGCTTTCCTGTTACCCACCATGCAATGCAAGTAAACACAATTGTTATGGTGTCAGAGCCATTCCATCATTCACCTTGACAGGAAAATAAATGTGTAATTCGGAAGGTGGCGGTTCTTTAAAAATGTAGTTATTTTGTGTCGTTCCAAAACCAATTTGATTTTATGATGTCAAAATTGACTTCAAAATAGTTTCCAAGACTCTAAAGCTGTGAAAAGACCTAATATAGCTATATAAAGTAGTTCAAATGGCTTATGTGTTAAAAGTATTTGTTCACACTTTACAATAAGGTTTCAGTAATACAAGTTAATGTATGAACTAGCATGATCAAAGAATTGTACAGCATTTATTAATCATTCACAGTTCAACTTTTAATAATAATAACTCCTTACATTTATATAGCGCTTTTCTGGACACTCAAAGCGGTTTACACATCCACCACCAGCAAATTCCACACATTCGTGGTTAACGTGTTGCAGATTCTGCGTCATTTGTGCGTCACCTGGCAGAAATTCACCTCTATTTGTGCATTTTCATTTACTTTTGAACGTAACTTTTAAACCAATTATAATCAGAAAATAATGCTACACAGGCGTACAGCACAATATGGTGGGTGGAGCTAAATTGGCAAAACATGTTGATCTTCTGTTGAGGCTAAGTTTAGTTTTGACACTATTTTGTAATAAATTTAACAGCCGTATCACCCTGCAGCCCAAGCCCGGTTTACTCACTGAAGCTAAGCAAGGCTAATTCTGGTTAATACTTGGATGGGAGAACACTTGGGAAAACAAGGTTGCTGTTGGAAGTGGCGTTAGTATGGCCAGCAGAGGGTGTCCTATAGGGGAGTCCTAGTCCCCCAGTATAGTGATGGGAACACTATACAGTCAGTGAGCACCGTCTTTCGGATGAGATGATAAACAGAGGTCCTGACTCTCTGTGGTCATAAAAAATTCCATGGCATTACTTGTAAATAGTTGTGGTGAAACACTGGTTTTCTGGCCAACACTGGTAGTGGTGAGGAGAGACGCCCCCTCATGATTGTAAAGCGCTTTGGGTGTATGGCCATACGCAATAAATGTGCTTTATGCAGTTGACTTCTTTTTCAAATATTTCCCAAATGATGTTTAACAGAGCAAGGAATTTTTCACAGTATTTCCTATAATATTTTTTCTTCTGGAGAAAGTCTTATTTGTGTATTTTGATTAAAATAAAAGCAGTTTTTTATAAATAAAAACAAAAACATTTTCAGGTCAATATTATTAGCCTTCTGAGCAATGTTTTTTTTAATCAATTGTCTGCAGAACAAACCACTGTTATACAATGACTTGCCTAATTACCCTAACACTCCTAGTTAACCAAATTAACCTAGTTAAGCCTTTAAACTGTACTTTAAGCTGAATACTAGTATCTTGAAAAATATCTAGTAAAATATTATGTACTGTCATCATGGCAAAGATAAAAGAAATCAGTTATGAGAAATTAGTTATTAAAACTATTATCTTTAGAAATGTGCTGAAAAATATTTCGGTTAAAGAGAAAATGGGGAAAAAATATACAGGGGGCTAATAATTCATAGGGGTAGTAATTCTGATTCAACTGTAAATGGACATTACATTACATTAAAGTGGCACATTCAAAAGCTGTAATTTTTGCATAGTGGTATACAGAGAATAAGCTGCTTTTAGACCATCAAGAATGTTTCGAGTTTTCAAAATGATGGGTTTTCTTAATAGTAAAATGACCTTTTTTATGTCAAGAGATCAAAAGAATTCAGATTTCTCAGTTCATTACTCCTTAAAGTACACATAAAATCAAAACTAACCATATTGACTTTGTTAGCTCACATTGCTAGTGTTGTGGTGAACAATTCATCTTTGCATGTCATTAAAGGAAAAAAATGTTTGCCCTTGTAATCTAAAATTGAAATCTGAAAATGCACTTCCTGTTTGTTTTCAGTTAAATTCTCGGATTACGTCTGTCTGAGCTATTGGGTTTCAGGAGAGTTATTACAACCTAACAGACACCTCCTCCTCACCATTTCTGTTTGTTGTC
>CAIGQW010056839.1:2849456-2866015 GCA_903798125.1 Danio choprae | reverse complement strand
GGCGTGGCTAACATACTTAACCACGCCCCTCCAACTGTCAGCTTTGACAACAAACAGAAATGGTGAGGAGGAGGTGTCTGTTAGGTTGTAATAACTCTCCTGAAACCCTTTTCCAGATCTTTCTGAATGAAATGGCTAATTAACTACATCCAATCAGATCGCAGTAGTACACAAGCCACACCCACTGTTTTTTCATTTAATATTCCATTTCTCTAGGAACTGCTTCATAATACGAAAAAAAATGACTGCCTGAGAATTGACGTGTCAATTAAATTTTTTTTTTCAGATTAAACAGTCCATTACATAAAGAACAACACAATACTGTAAATAGATTTGCTCCTTTCTCCAATATAAAGGCTACTATACAATGTTTAAAGCTGCTGTGCATAAACAGCAGTTATATCCCCATGTACATCAGCTGTTTGTTGCGGTCTCAATGCTTTCTGTCCATGCATCACAAACTAATGATTATGCCGTTGTTATGTTGTCCGCAGCACTTGGAGCCGTGGAAGCTGTACGCCACCGTCGCCGTTCTGCTGGCTATTGATGTTCTCTCTTTGCTTATCTGGCAGATCATGGACCCTCTGCACATAACCGTGGAGGTCGGTGACACTTTATTATTTTTATTTTTTCTTCTTGTTACTGTGATTTTTATGATGCACTTCCTCTGAGATGCCCTGGCAAATTTCTGCCGTGCAAGCTCAACAAAGTAGGTGTTAATGGTGAAGGATTGTAGCGCTGCATTGACCTCAATCTCTGTCCTTTAAAGTGCTCTCCTCGCTCTCTCTCTCTTGTTTTTTTCTCGCTGGAAGCAGCAGTTCACTAAAGAGGCTCCTAAAGAAGATCTGGATGTGTTGATTCAGCCGCTTCTCGAGCACTGCAGCTCAAAGAAGATGAACACGTGGCTTGGTGAGTGTCCAGTATTCAATCGACGTCTCTTAAGTGGTCATTACTGAGTTGTTTTTTTCAAATTTGAACTAATAATCTTCAATATTAAAGACAAGAAAAGTATTTGAAAAGTATTGACCAAAAATAAAGTATATATATGTACTGTTTTTATTATTACCAGATTTTTTTTTTTTGCAACAACAACAACAACAATAATAATGTGAATTTAGTTTTTTAACCTTTTTTTCTGTTCTTAAACATTGTTGTAAAAGATGTAAATGATTTTTAATGGTACCATTACATTTGAAGCCAACCACTAATCCTAAATATTCAAATTCAGAATGTGATATGTATCAAGGATATCATTATATCATAATAATAATAATAAATAAGCATGATATTTAAAAAAAGCAAAAAAAACTTTCGCAATTCATGTTCGTTACTGTAATGTTTGGCTCATTGTGAATATGTACACCCGTATACATTTCTGGAGAGCATGAATTATGTAGCCAGAGCTACATATGGCTGCATTTTGTCTTTAAAAGGACTACGGGGCGGTATGACGCCACCGTTTGCTTTTTTTCGCGATACTACGTGACCGATTACCTCTGTGTGGATGGCTTTTCCGCTGTTACCAGTTTGCCCAGTGGTTTGCCCCATACATTGGTGAACTTGAGACACAGAGAGGAGTTGACCGCGATGACGATGTTCAAGTCCGATGAAGAACGGTTCCAGAAAGCAGGGACGGGGTTCAAGTTCGACAAAGAACGATTCTAGAAAGCAGAGTTAGAATGTGGTAAGATCTGAAAAAGTGGTAAAAATCAGGTGGCTGTGAGGGCTTTTCTTTTTTTGGATTGCTTTTGAAAACACTCAGTTGGGTTTAGGGAATGGGGTGGGCGCTGGTCAATCGGTGCTTTTGAAAACACTAAAGATTGGGTTTAGAGAAGGGGGTTGGGGGTGGTATCGGTCGGTCAGTCAGTCAGGCGACAGTGGCCTCTGGTGGATTTATGCGAGAAGAGCAGGCACGAATGGCACTCGCAAGAGAAATTTGAGATCTGAAAAAGCTTACACAGCGGCCTCTGGTGGATTCGCGAAAACAAAAACTGCAAAAAACTTACAGAAATGTATGCAGGGGTACATATCAATAATGAGCCAGGGTTGAAGGTTTTTGTAATTTGAATAAATCGCTGATATTAAATATATTTTTGCTGTGCAATGAGTAGCAATATACATTTTTTTTTATTCCCTCAAATCACTGTTTGACAGTAGATTTAGTAATGATTTTTAATTTGAACAAACCACTGATAAAGATGAAACTTTCTCTGTGAAGTGAATTATAATGATAGATAAGGATGTTTTGTTGTTTAATTCATGAAGATTATTTTTATTTGTGATCAACACAGTGATGTTAAAATTTGTATTTAATTTAATTTAATGTCATAAAATTTTTATTTATTTTTTATTTTATTTTATTTTACAAGCCTTTTGTTGTCAGAATTGTTACAATAAATCATGACAATTATATAAAATTTGTCATTGTTGACAGTGGCTTTAACAAGCCTTTTTAATTAGGGGAACAAACCACTAATCATAAATATTCAATATTCAATTCAATTCAATTCAAGTTTATTTATATAGCGCTTTTTACAATGTAGATTGTGTCAAAGCAGCTTAACAAGTTCAATTAAAGTCCACATTTTTGAGTTTAGTTCAGTTCAGTTTAGTTCAGTTCAGTTTAGTTCAGTTCAGTGTGGCTTAAGTTCCACTGGTGAAAGTTCAAACACTGAAGAGCAAATCCACCGAAGCGCAGCTCCACAAATCCAAGCAGGCCAGTGGCAACAGTGGAGGAAAAAAAACTTCACCAATTGACGATACAATACTGTTGCTCAACTCAAGATTATCAATATATCATTAATAAATAAACATGGCATTTTCTCCACCTTTTACCTCTTTTAAATATCCTATAGGCATTGACACCTCTAGTCTGAAACATTTAAATTGGATTTATGTGTACTGTATATGTCGAACTTTATTAATCTAAACTTGATTTTTTTGATGTTTAACCAGTACTTTTTGCATAATTTATTTTTTATAACTAGTTTTTTTCTCAAGTCATCCTGTGGACTGTACTCTTTATATGTGTCTTTACTATTACCAAATATTAAATACATCATAATAAATATATTCATTCCTTCATTTTCATTTCGGCTTAGTCCCTTTATTAATCTGGGGTCGCCACAGCGGAATGAACCGCCAACTTATCCAGCATATGTTTTACGCAGCGGATGCCCTTCCAGCTGCAACCCATCTCTGGGAAATATCTATACACACCCATACACTACGGACAATTTAGCTTACCCAATTCACCTATACCGCATGTCTTTGGACTTGTGGGGGAAACCGGAGCACCCGGAGGAAACCCACGCCAACACAGGGAGAACATGCAAACTCCACACAGAAACACCAACTGACCCAGCCGAGGCTCGAACCAGCGATCAGCGTCCTTCTTGCTGTGAGGCGAACGTGCTACCCACTGCGCCACTGTGAGGCCCATAATAAATATATAATAAAATTATTTGGCATTTTGCAGGATTTATGTATTATAATTTACTTATTTACATTGGTGTTTATTAATACTAAATATTAACTCAAGTTTAATCAAGATAATATATAATGACATTAAATAATAATCATTTGCTTGCTTCAATTATCCTGTTGGCTCAGCATTTGACACCTCTGCTCTAGAAAATGATTATTTTAGCTATTTTCAAATATCCAAGCGTTTAATTATTCATATGCTTGCGTCTCACTCTGCATTTCACTGATACAATCTGTCTCCCAAAATTAATTAATAGTTTGTTATATACTCTTTCCACCAGTTCATTATATATTCCTCTCACCACTTCACAAGTCTGCCTTTCTCTCTCTCTTTCTTGCACTTTTCCTCTTGCTCTGACTTCTATCAGAGCGCCGCAGTGTAAAATTTAATTTTGTGGGTCACTGCCCAGGTCTGGATCTCTCTCGCACTGTATAGGAAGATAATATTACAGAGAAGAAAAAAAAACTTCCCTGAACTCAAAACCAGATTAAACTCTAACTAATGTGACTTATTAGGCCATCTCTTCTCACTCACTTCCTTTTACATTCTTCTTTTTTTCTACATGTATTTGATTGTCTTTTAATTTATTTCTAAACCTTTTAAATGGAGATGCAGACAAGGCAGAAATCAGATGAGTAAACTGTACAAACATTTATCAATTATTAATTAATTATTTATTAATACATTTATTTTTATTTATTATTTTAGGATACTTTCATGATGATTTAAGGATTTCTTTGCCACTGTAATATGAAAAAAATATTTACCGAAATGCACAAAAACATGTTTTATGTTGTTCAAATTAAGTAAATGAAGTAAACATGATAGGCGCACATCCAAAAAAACTTAAAGCAGGTTCTCGATTGATGAAGATTTTTTATTCTCTAAAAGTATAATCTAAGAGTGTGTGCAGTAAACATGAGCCAGGCTAAAACTAGGTTTGTGAGATGAGAAGCCGGCACAAGAGCCTACTATGAGAAGGCTATGCTGAAGAATGACTGAATATGTAAAATAACTGAATATGTAAAGCACTGATTATATATGTTAAGTACTCATATGAAACTGTATATGTGTCAGGAGTAGTCAGGAGAGTGAATGACATATTAAGTTAATGTACCATCATGAAAATGTATGTAAACACTTGCATCTATGAAGTGACATCTCTGGTGTGAAAACAGTTGCTTACGTAGACCTTAGCTATCGGGCTGAGAGCCAAGAATAACATGACCACCTAAACATATACATGACATTTCAGTAAATACTTCCTAAGATGGTCACAGGAACACAGAGGTGTGCGACGGCCGCTCTGCACTTTTTCAGCTTTATTATGTTGAATAAAGTCTATTTTCTGGTATCCAAAACCTCACGTCTGATAGTGTCTAATTGATGAGAAGGTCGGCACCTACGACACGATCTAATGAAAAATCCTCACACTGCCACTGTGGCTTTTCCAAAAAAAAAGGTTTGTTGAAATGACAACATTTTGACCAAAAAAGTCTTCATTAAGTCTTCAAGTCAAGCAAACATCCATTTATCATTTTAGTATTTGTGGTGCTGATTTTGAAGTTCGCATTTTTTACATATTAAAGATAAATTCATACCAAATTCATTCATTCATTCATTTTCATTTCGGCTTAGTCCCTTTATTAATCTGGGGTCGCCACAGCGGAATGAACCGCCAACTTATCCAGCATATGTTTTACACAGCGGATGCCCTTCCAGCTGCAACCCATCTCTGGGAAACATCCATACACACCCATTCACACTCATACACTACGGACAATTTAGCTTACCCAATTCACCTATACGCATGTCTTTGGACTTGTGGGGGAAACCGGAGCACCCGGAGGAAACCCACGCCAACACGGGGAGAACATGCAAACTCCTCACAGAAACGCCAACTGATCCAGCCGAGGCTTGAACCAGCGACCTTCTTGCTGTGAGGCGAACGTGCTATCCACTGCGCCACCGTGAGGCCCTAAAAGAAAGATATTAAAAATATATCTTTAATAAGTTCATATCACTGCTTGTTTTTATAGAATATATATATATATATATATATATATATATATATATATATATATATTCACTCTCCTTCGGCTTAGTCCCTTATTAAGGGTCGCTACAGTGGAATGAACCGCATATATTCAAATGTCCAGTATATCATTAAAAAGATTGGTAAAGATTAACTAAAGATGCATTTGGTCTACAAAATATATTACAGATAGAGTTCATAAGATTCAGCTATCCGAACAACATTTGAGCCACAATGTGCATGGCGTTGTGCTGAATATAATGTTATTTATAATTAACTTTAATTATAATTCCCAAAACTCATTTATCAGTGAACGGTTTTCAAATGTAGATCAGCCTGAAAGCATCATTCAACAGAATCAATTCAAACAGATGATTTGTATTGGAAATGTGACAATAGTAGGCTCACTGCTTTTGACTTATTCACCTTGCATTACGTCTTACAAGAAATGTTTTCTCCTTCAGGTGTGGTTTACGGCTACAAGGGCCTTCTGCTGCTGCTGGGCATCTTTCTAGCCTATGAGACCAAGTCCATTTCCACGGAGAAGATTAATGACCACAGAGCGGTCGGCATGGCCATTTACAACGTAGCTGTAAGTCTGACTGCTTCTCTTTTCACAGTATATAATGTCCTCATAGTGTAATCTAACCGTAGCTGACAGCCTAGTGAAACACATGAGTCTATTTCATTTTATATGTGTATGTGTATATATATATATATATATATATATATATATATATATATAGGTGTCTGTATCAAGAACACTGTGCCCTTCCAGCCAAAGCTATTTAATTATATCTTCCTCCGATGCTTTACTGAGTTTAACAGCCATGATATTAGACTCCTTTAAAAATACAGCACTGTGCAAAAGTTTTACATTTGTTCACTGTAAATCAAATTTTATATAAAATTATTCACTTAATTTAAGTTAACTAACTGGCTTGTATAACTTAAAGCATTAAGTTAATTAACTTAGATTAGCAAGTTGTCAATCATTTATTGATTTTCCTTTGGCTTAGTCCCTTTATTCATCAGGGGTGGCCACAGCGGAATGAACCGCCAACTTATCCAGCATATGTTTTACACATCGGATGCCCTTCCAACTGCAACCCAGTACTGGGAAACATCCATACACACTCATTCACACACATACACTACGGCCAATTTAGCTTATTCAAATCACCTATACCTTTGGACTGTGGGGGAATTCAGAGCACCCGAAGGAAACCCACGCCAACACTGGGAGAACATGCAAACTCCACACAGAAATTCTTGAACCAGCGACCCTCTTGCTGTGAGGCGACAGTGCTAAATAGCGCCCCCTAGCAAAATATCATTAAAATAACTAAAATAATAATATAATAATTATAATAATAATATAATAATTAAAAATATAATATAAAAATAAATTCCAAATACCTCAATTTTAAGAGTATCAACATAAAATACTGTATTTTAAAAATACTACAAAATACTTTTACAAAGGAGCATGAAATGTCTCTGCAAACCTTCCATCAATAGGCCTATTGGATCAATCTTCTACCGTTAAACTGACTTAATGAAGTAAACAATGTTTGAGACCAAATAGGTTTTCTCTGTGCAAGTTTTAGCTTCTCTGCACCTCATTCACTTCTACTCCTACTGTTCAAGTAAAATGTAACGTGTTCTCTTTTATTTTTGTACATATTTTGTATAATTTTCATACAGAAAGTCCTGTCTTGAAGATGATCTCTTACTGATCTTAACTATACAGCGCACCTGCAGATCAACTGGCATTTAAAACAGCCAATGTAGTATTTTAGGAATTGCCACTGTATGACTTATTTTTATGTTGTTTGTTTTAACAACAAACATTTGGCTTCAGCAATCAACCCAAAACTATTTGCACAGTATACTCTTTCACCAAAGATTTATATTCAGTTCTTCTTTAAATGGAAGAGTCAATAACGTCCAAAGCACCAATCAGAGGGTGCATTTTTATGATGTCATCATGTAGAATTCTTACAAAGTATTTTACAGTATTTTAAAAATACAAGACTCTAAATTTTGACACAAAATAGTAAGCCATTTTCATTAACCCTATCAAATACAAATCACAAACTACTATTTTGTATTTAAAATTCATCTTTGAAATGTTATACATGTAATACTTTGAAATACATCATAAATACTGCCCATCCCTGCTTACACATCTGTGAAAACAGCCAGAAATGCCTAATAAGTTGGCACTGTCACCTTTTTAGTAAACAGTACCTGTAAGGAACGGATGAAGTACTGTTGGTGGCTCTGTGCTGGTGTGTGTGTATAATTTACTGTGTGTGTAAAATGCGTCTACGCTGTTGGTTGTAATATAAAGTAAATCCACATTTTGATGATGAAGCACGAGCAAACATGTACTCCGCCATTGCTGTGTGTTTGGGCTTGCATTTAATCTGCACCTCCCTAAACACGTACTATGCACGCTCATTGAAATTCTCGGGTGTTTACACTGTGACGTTTTTAAAAAACTTTCACTCTGTAACACATTTTCAGATTTATGTATTTTAAGTCCCATAAATGCTATTTTCTGTTCATTAAAATGACAATTTGACCAAAAAAAGTCTTTAATTCAAGCAAACATTCAAAAATGAAAGAAACAAACAGACAAAATGCATAGAAAGTTCCTGTTTTGGGCTGAAAACATGGTAAATGGCTCCTTATTGATCATGTAATTTTGTACAGTGTTGTTTTAGTGCTAATATATATAGTTTATTCATGTTCCCTTTATTTCGGTCTAATTGTTTAAGACATGTGAAAGGCACAAATCGGAGACAGATGGAAAATGATTGAGGAATTCAGTGAAATTCTGGTTTGAGCTGCTTTTCTGCCATCGTTGTTGTCAATATTGTCTGAATTTATGGAATTGTGAAACCGGGTACTAATGATACCATCAAAAAATGCTATAGATGGATGGAGTAGATGGAGTAGATGGAGTAGATGGAGTAGATGGAGTAGATGGAGTAGATGGATAGATAGATAGATAGATAGATAGATAGATAGATAGATAGATAGATAGATAGATAGATAGATAGATAGATAGATAGATAGATAGATAGAATGTAATGTATTGTATTAAAATGACCTTACGACTCACTGTGAAGGTAAAGTAATGTTGTTAATTTAATGACGTAATATTCACTTCAACTGTATTTATTTATATCATCAGCAGCAGCAACAACAGCAATATGTCGCCTTGTGTTGGAGCCTTTTTTTTTATCACATTTATTTGAATGAAGTGTTGATTACTGTCGTTTTGTGCTTCGCTCTGAATTGCTCAACTGCTTGCAAACAGTCTGATTCCGGCAATAACTCTGAGTACTTCACCGGATGATTTGCATAATTGCACCTATTTGCTCAAACTCCGGTGAAAACATCCTAATGAGGAAACAAGTAACACTTCACTGGTAACGCGAGCGCCTTACGTCAGTCCTACAGCTATTTTACATAAGATCAAATTTAAGCCAGTGTGGGTCTGTCGTGTGTGTCAGGGATAACATGCCGCTTTTAACATGGATCTCCAAGGCACAATTCACACAGAAATGAACATTTACTGTAATTTCCTTCCTCTAAAGGCCATCGAAGAATGTAGGTGCACGGTAAATATCCGTAAATTAGCAGTTTTCCATATTTTGTCAATCATGTTTTTAATGATTATGAGACATTGATCTTTCTTCTGACAACTTTTAACCTTAAAAAAAAGTTGTAGTGTACATTTTTACAATTATGAACGTTTTAGGCAAAATATCTCTAGGGAAAGTATAAATCTGCAGATTTATTTTTTAGTTGAACTGTCAATTGTAATGTGCATTTTATTTCTGAAGGATGTTTCCATCAGCCGACAGCTTATATCACTGAGAGAATATTGATTTTTTTTGTGTGTCGCTCTGGATGATGTTTGGACTCGGGACAGTCTGTTCATTTCCTGCAGTGTCTGTCTGTAGAGTCATTGTTGGCCATGGAAGGTAAATAGCAGCTATTTTTCTGCCAGATTTGACATCTCCACTTGTCGTTTGAGATCTTCATCTCTCTGCTGCTGCAAAATTACCTCTCTTTTTTTTTTGTCTACAACTGATGTGCTACATTTTTTTCCTGTTTCTCTACTGCCCTTTTTCTTTCCGCTGTATTTATCACACCAGTTTTTCAGTGCTTTAATGCATAATCTCCTCTGGAATTAGTTTTTTTATTAACTTTAAAATGTATGCCCTCTAGTGGTGATTATTGTTTGGTACACCAAAGTCTTGTTTAGGCAAAAATACAAATCAAAATTCAGGTTTGTTTTGTTGTTGTTTTTCGGACTACAAGAATCTAAATGCATTTGTGTTATTGAACATATCCAACTCAAATTCATTTAACATCTTGTAGTCTAAACAGTCTAATTTAATTTCACTTGAGCACATGACAAATTAAATAAGTAAATATATATGTCCAAAACAATAATGATAAAAAAATCTAATTGTTTGAGTTTTCACATAATTTACATTATTGTTTCTTTCTATGTATTCAAACACTTGTAATCTGAATTTTACAAACCTGGTAAAGATTGCATTTAATTTCCGTACTTTAATTAATAACCTGAAAAAAAAAATCTAATAAATTATAACTTAATTCTGTCCTGTTTTTTTAGAAATCTTATAAAGACGAGAAGTGGGTTTATTTTATTTCAATAATTTAATATTAAATCATTTTAAAATATAATTATTATAATGCATTAATATAATATTTTAATATTACTTATTAGTTATATTTGTCTTCACCTTAGCGAAGTTCAAGTACTTGACATTTTTTAGAAAACTAAACAAGCTCACATTTATGATTATTTTATTTTCATTTATTCCTTTTCTTTTCGGCTTAGTCCCTTTATTTATCTGGGGTTGCCACAGCGGAATGAACCGCCAACTTATCCAGCATATGTTTTATGCAGCAGATGCCCTTCTAGCTGCAACTCATCACTGGAAAACATCCATACACTCTCATTCACAGACATACACTTCGGACAATTTAGCTTGCCCAATTCACCTATACCGCATGTCTTTGGACTTTGGCATGTCAGAGGAAACTCACGCAAACACAGGGAGAACATGCAAACTCCACACAGAAATGCCAACTGACCCAACTGAGGCTTGAACCAGCAACCTTCTTGCTGTGAGGCGAACATGCTACCCACTGCACCCCCGTGACGCCCGGTATTTTATTTTATTTTATTAGATTTTTAGAAAACTGACCAGGTTCACATTCATGGGTGTTTTATTTATTTAATATATATATTTATTTGTTTGTTTGTTTGTTTGTTTATTTATTTATTATCTCCTGCAGAATGACAGATTAAAAAAATCTAATCAGTAAGATTATCAAATTTATTCTGTATTTTTTTCATTCATTCATTCTGTCTGTTCAATTTAATTTAATAAAAATAAAAAGCTAAATGAAAAAATAATTTTAGATGAATGCTTTAAATGTCAGTTGTCTTTCTTTTATTTAACATGCTTGTTTGTTTGTGTGTGTGTGCAGGTGCTGTGTATGATCACTGCTCCGGTGACCATGATCCTCTCCTCCCAGCAGGACGCTTCATTCGCCTTTGCTTCTCTGGCCATCATCTTCTCTGTCTACATCACTCTCGTCGTGCTCTTTGTGCCAAAGGTCCAAACGCCTCAATTTTCCCCCGCTTTATATCACTTCCACATTCTCTGTGGCAGACACACAATTCTCACTTTGTCTCGTTTCGGTTCTTTCCCTTTACACAATTTCCTTTTTTTGCACATTAAGTTAAGTTACGTTTCATTCTCGACACCAAATAATATTTATCGAGATTTCGAAATGATGAACATGTTGGGGAATGCCCTCGGTCTATTAATACTCTGTTATTGACAAAGTATTTATTTATATATATATCTGTGTGTTTCAGTTTATTTAATGGTTATTTTCTTTCAAATAACAAAAACATTTTATGGACTTAACTATAATAGCCTTATGTTTTGTATTTTACTATATATATATATATATATATACTGTGCATTATAATATTTTATTTAACTGTAATTACCATATACAGTTTTTAATAAAAAACAAAAATGTAAGATTATTTTTTTTGTTGTTGTTTTAATTACATTTTATTTCTTTTGTTGTTATTATGCTTAGTTTTTATTATTTTGGCTTATTATATGAACATAATTACAAATGTATATGTACGGTGGGTATGCATTAAATATTTCTTTTGTTATTAATTTTTGTGCTTCAACTTTAATTTCAGTCATATTTCATATAACGTTGCCCTTTCCTTGGATTTTTGTTTAATACTTTTCAAATAGATCATTATTTGAATTCAGCTTTATACTAATGCTGAGAAATGTTTTAATCCATTATTGCATCTTGTCAAATCTTGCTAACAATAATAACCCGGCTTTGTGTTTCCTTTGCTCTCATGCACTAGCTTAAACAATCTGACTTCAGATCAATATTTCATGAAAATAAGTGTAATTAATTTAATAAGATAAGTCAAAGTAAAATGAATGATAATGTATGAAGAAGATCAAACAAAATAATCCCTTCAGGGTGATTTATTTTGCCATAAACGACCCTTTCCTTATTGCCCATTGGCTCTCCACAGCGTCACCTGTATGAACTATTGATTTCTGTGGTGTTTCATGAACGCAGTGATGGATTTGAGTGTTTTTTTTCCCCCCTTCAGATCCGTCGTTTGATCACTCGCGGTGAGTGGCAGTCGGAGCAGCAGGACACACTGAAGACCGGCTCATCCACCAACAACAACGACGAGGAGAAATCCAGACAGCTGGAGAGAGAAAACCGAGAGCTGCAGAAGATCATTCAAGAGGCACGTGCTGTCTTTCTCACTGCTGGAGCTTCATTAACTGCCAAATAGATGAACACATTAATGCACACACATACACACTGAGAGGGGGAATGAATTATTGAAATGATATCATACTCGTCCTTGTGTTCGACCTTCTGGAAACATGACTGCATTTTCACATGTCCTTCATGTGTTTGTGGCAGAATGAGGAAATATACACTTGCTGAAGTGATAATAAAGGGTTGCTGAAAGCACGATAAAGGGAAGTTTGGAAGAATAGTTCAGCCCAAAATGGAAAAATGATTTACTCAGACTCACGCAGGCACTGTCTGACTGACTTTCTACTGGGGAGCAGATATGGAGAAGCTCTACAGAATGTGTCATTTAGTAATAACATGAACATCACAAAATAGATTGAGAGTAGAAATGGATAATTATATAAAATTTTATATTTACAATATTATATTTAAAATATACTAAAAAGTTCAATATTATATATATATGTAGATTCATATAAATTATTATATTTATTCTAAAAGCCTAAAAATAAAATATAACTAAAAATAAATATAATACGGCAGCGCTGTGGCTCAGTGGGTAGCTTTGTCGCCTTACAGCAAGAAGGTCACTGATTCGAGCCTCAGCTGGGTCAGTTGGCATTTCTGTGTGGAGTTTGCATGTTCTCCCTGTGTTGGCGTGGGTTTCTTCCAGGTGCTTCGGTATCCCCCACAAGTCCAAAGACATGCGCTATAGGTGAATTGGGTAAGCTAAATTGTCCATAGTGTATGTATTTGTGTGAATAAGAGTGTGTGGGTGTTTCCCAGTGATGGGTTGCAGCTGGAAAGGCATCCACTGCGTAAAACATATGCTGGATAAGTTGGCAGTTCATTCCGCTGTGGCGACCCCTGATTAATAAAAGGGACTAAGCCGAAAAGAAAATTAATGAATAAATATAATACATTTTTACATTTATTATAATAAATAAGTATTATGATTAAATAATGTTAATGTAGGCATTTATATAGATACATGATTATAATATAAAATAATAATGATAATAACAACAACAACACAATAATAATGATAGTATAAATGGATAAGTATACAGTATTTATTATATAAATGGATAAAATACAGTATTTATTATAAATGTATTATATGACTTGCTACTGTGGAGCAAAAAATGGAGAATCTGAACAGATTTGACATGCATTAATATATTTATAATAAATAATTATAACATGCATTTTTGCATTATTATAATAATGTATACAGTTGTATTAAATGTTTATATATATTGCACATAGCCATATCGCACTGCTACAAGTGTGATATTATGTTTATCCAACAGTTCGACGGCATAATCATGTATATGATAAAGATAATCACGGAGTCTCAAAAGCTCTTTAGTATGAGGAACTACTTTGTTCTGCCATTAATTAACATCTGCAGCTGGCGTTAGAACAGCAGAAACCGTTGCTAATTCACCAACGTCACTTTAGAACTAGTATTTGAATGATTCTCTTGCGATGAGAAGTGATGAGAAAACAGGTGATTTTAGGATTATAAGGCTAAACAGCATGAAATGCCATCAGTCTACAGTTGCAATTTGGAGATCACAATAATTAACCCCGAAAACACTACCAGATTACTATGGCATAAATACAGCACTACAACATACAAATAAGAGAGATAGGCTTAGAAGGCACTATCCTTATAAATAAACAAATCTAAACAACTACATTCTTGCCTAAAAAAGCCTCAAAAGTACATTATGTTGTCCAACAGCTGCAATATTTGTCAAAATGTAGTGGGACTATCAATCTGCTGTCACTCTATGTGGGCGGAGTAATACACAAGGGTGAAGAGGCTGTATGAGTCCTGTTATTATATATATAATTGATTATAACTGTATTTAAATTGTCATAATATTAAGAATTATTATTAAAAAACTATATAGTTATTTAAAGCCAATGATATGACTATTATGAATATTTCATCTGTTTGTGCAGAAGGAGGAAAGAGTGACAGAGCTGAGGAGTCAGCTTGCCGAGCGTCAGGCCTTACGCTCTCGCAGACGTCCATCTGCCCAGAACCAGAACCAGAACCACAGTGTCCCGTCGTCTCAGGCCGACCCGCCCAGCTACTGTCCCACCACAGACAAACAGAGCCTGCCTCCGTCCTTCTCCAACTCCTCCAACCTGTACCAGAGCGAGAGCAAACTGAGCCGCAACAACTGCCACAACAGCCGCCTGCCGCTGCTCTACAAATGAGGACGCCGCAATGTAGAGCTCACTGTCTGAAAACCGGTACTTCACCTACTTTATGTTCAAGTTTATGGGGGTTTTTTAGTCTCCGCTTTTGGATTCCTCACATTCCTGACACTGACTTCTTCTTTGTTCACTTCTTATCTCATTAAAACACGTCATTTAAAACCTTTTCCGCAACATTGTTTAAAGGTTTGGGGTCATTAAGATTTTTAATGTTTTAAAAGAGGCTCGCTAAAGGGGTCATTCACACAGAACACGTTTTTTATTTTTTATTCCAGTGTGCTACTTTTTTATTGTCTCTATGTAATCTCACTTGATGCATATGCATGACTTTTTCAGAGCTTCGCACATGAGTGCTGCGTGTTTAAGACAGTGTCAAGTTAAAGAATTTATATTTTTTCAACTTTTTTACGCCCCTCATCAATGTCAGTTCCAAAGCAGTGGACCAATCAGAAGAACTCGGCGGTGGGGCAGTGTTAGATTTTGCTGTAATGTTTGGCTTAATCGTTCTTGGGTGGCTCGCCAATGTATTAAATGACTCTAATGCAGGGGTCACCAAACTTGTTCCTGGAGGGCCGGTGTCCTGCAGATTTTAGATCCAACCCTAATCAAACACATCTGAACAAGCTAATAAAGGTCTTACTAGGTATACTTGAAACACCCAGGTAGGTGTGTTGAGGCAAGTTGGAACTAAACCCTGCAGGGACACCGGCCCTCCAGGACCGAGATTGGAGCCCCCTGCTCTAATACTTAAAATAAGTAAGCTGACCAAATTTCTTAAGGGGAGAAGACTTTATTGAAGACAATGAATAGTTCAGTTCCTCAGCAGTGATGTTAACTTGTCAGTCTTCAAGTAACTTAAGCCAAAGTACTGTTTGTAAGACACTACTTTTTAACAAAGGATTTGACCTCCCGGAGATGGTTTGGTTGGGTTCCAACTCTTGAGTTCCTGTAAGCTATTTGGTTCACACCTTTTCAGATGCAGATACTTGTTTGCATATGAAACAAGCCATACAATCTATCAGCAAGCATTGTGAACTTCTGTTTACAGTAGCAAGTTGGCATGACAATTGTTTTATTGGCAGCGGAGGGCCTTTTTAAAACCTTTTCTAAATTGTGTTTTTAGACACAAAGGTGCATTCTGTGTGAATTGCTCCTAAGGCTGCATTCATTTTATCAAAAATACAGTGAATAGGACTTTAACATATTTTCAGATGTCATTTATTGTTGCTGAATTATCACCATTACTACAGTTTTTTTTGTAATTGTCACATGGTGAAACAAAGTAATATTATTATAAATGTCTTTACTGTCACTTTTTGATGAAATATTGAAAAGTAAAAGTCTTACTGACCTCAATATTTTTAAAGGAAGTGTAAACTATATATATATATATATATTTATATATATATATATATATATATATATATATATATATATTCAGAGGCCAATGTCATAAAACCAATGTCCTTGTTTATTAATCAAAAATCTTTGTAGGGATATTTTGGTATCAGTTCGACTTAAAGGGGTAGTTCACCTAAAAAATGAACATTCTGTCATTTACTCAACGCTCACTTTTTCCAAACTTGTTTGACAAGAGAAGAGATTCTGAAGAATGTTGAAAAAACAGCCATTTGACTTTCAATAGTACGTTTTCCTGCTATATATCAGTGACATTCCCAACATTTTTCAGAATATCTTCCTTTGTGTTCAACAGCAGAAAGAAATTCATAAATGTTGAGGATCATGTGAGGGTCAGTAAATGGAGAGTACATTTTCATTTTAGGGTGAACTATACCTTTAAGCTTTGTGTAATGTTGATTAGAAATTACTTTTTTGATTAGTCTCATCCTTTGTCCACAATCTGGGACAAAATTATTATAACTATTTTTGTGTTAAAGGACATTATCAGTTTAGTTT
>CAIGQW010056839.1:2821956-2844456 GCA_903798125.1 Danio choprae | reverse complement strand
TGTTACATTATCGCAATGCACATTCCTATTTGAACAACTCGAGGTATCACACACCATATGAGCGCTTTCTATATGTGAATATAATGTTATTTAATATAAAACAATGCGAATGGTGTGGAAGGAATATAAACAGTTTCCTTACTGGCCAAAGGATATCTGTGGCAATTAAAAAAAAAATAAAAACACAAACACAAGCTTGCCTATTTTTTACGCCGTTTACTTTGCTTTACATTCGTTAAGTCATGTAAATTCAGCTTCTTAGTTATTGAAAGTCAGTTGGTTTAGAGTGGGAACCCTGTATTGAAAAATCATGAATGTAAAGTTTATATTCATGCCTGATCTCAGAAGCTCAGACAGCGATTCTTCTTTCATAAATGGTTAAAATATTGATGCAGCAAGTCTGTGGAGGAACAGTACTCGTAAATGGCCATTGACATTGAATTTTCTCAATTGAAATGAATAGAGGTTTGGACCCGGAACCGTTTTTCTATACGCCACGACTTAACAAGTGGTTTGTGTATTTTTCTTTCGGACAGATTTGCTGCATGTTTCCTTCTTGTATGAAAAGTGCTCAGACTATATAAACGAGCATATGATTGACAGCCGCCGACCGTACAGTTAGATGTAGTATTTTCTGTATTCTGTCAGCATCTAGTTGTGTTAGCTCAGGGTGTGTGACTGTAAAACTGAACGCTTTACACAGAGTGAAGGTACAATCTGTAATTCCTGAAGCAGTGCCTTTTGAACATGGAAAAATGGCTTTGTTTCTTTCTCTAAAGGCCCTGCGATCGCGGTTATGGATTTTCCTTAAACGTACTGTTGAACTGTCTGTCAGGTGTGTGCACTGAATCACAAGGACTTTTCTTTTTTTGTAAGCGTCGAATGATGTATTTTACTCCCTTGTATTTTTTTCAATGGACGAAAACTGTATGTATGTCGAGCTTTAGAAAGTTTCTCTTAATATGCAAACTTTCTGGATGTCAACATTCAATAAACTCATTATTTTGCACTGAGAGCGCAGTCAGAGTTGTTCCTGATGGAGTAACTGCACTGAGAAAAGTGATTCTTACCATTTTTTGTAAGGTAAGTGGTTGCAAACAATTTATATGGGCTGAATTTAAACAGATTTAATGTAGTAATGTTCAACTTAATTTGTTTAAGTTCAGCTCATATAAATTGTTTGCAACCACTTACCTTACAAAAACTTAGTAAATCCAATGGATCATTTCTTTCGGTGCGATCTGAGATCTGATGCAACATGTAAAAGACAGATCATAAGACTGTTCTATACGACGACCATAAAGTCCTAATTTAAATATTAAATGTAGAATTTTAAATATTTAAATGTATACTGTATATGCATGTGGAGTCATTTATTTGTTATATTATATTTACATATGTAAATCTTTCAGAAATAAAGCTGTCAGTGGAAGGGTGCCTTTTCAAAATATTCATGTTCATACATAAATGGCCCATATTGGTACATTAAATATACAAGTGGGAAATTATTCATACCCCTGGCAAATTCTGACTTAAAGTTTTCATAAAAATAAAAGCTGAGAAATATATATATTTTTCACAATGATGCTTCTTGTACATCGTGTCATTTCCAGTCCCCAAAAAAACTTGCTGACTTCATTCATTGATTCATTTTCATTTCGGCTTAGTCCCTTTATTAATCTGGGGTCGCCACAGCGGAATGAACCGCCAACTTATCCAGCATATGTTTTACGCAGCGGATGCCCTTCCAGCTGCAACCCATCTCTGGGAAAACTTGCTGACTTAGTCCACTAGACAATAGTGTTAGTCCAGGCCCGTAGCCAGCCTGGTGAAATGGGGGGTTCTTTTTTTCTCCAAAAGTGGACCTTTTGGCAGTTATTCAGCTCATTCATTTTCCTTCAGCTTAGTCCCTTTATTTATCAGGGGTCGCCTCAGTGGAATGAACCACCAACTTATCTAGCATATGTTTTACATAGCAGATGCCCTTCCAGCTGCAACCCAGTACTGGGAAACATCTATACACTCTCACGTTCACACACATACACTGCAGCCAATTTAGTTTATTCAATTCACTACACATGTCTTTGGACTGTGGGGGAAACTGGAGCACCTGGAGGAAACCCACACCAACACAGGGAGAGCATGCAAACTCCACACAGAGATGGCAACTGACTCAGCCAGGACTCGAACCAGCGACTTTGTTATTCGCTTCATTTTCTATTTAATTATGAGATTTAATTGGTGTATTTATAGTGACATTTTAAGCACTATTTTAGCTAGAGTAGCTTGCCGGATGGTCATCACAACACCACATTTTGATGTACCAAAAACATTTCCTAAAGATTTAGAATAAAGAAACAGGGAAAAATAGGAATCTGTTAAAGTTTTAAGTTAATACCTATAGCCTATTGTCATTTATTAGGCTAATAACAAACTCTCCAGTACATTCAGCTTTCCTCAGGTAGAATTTGGCCTTTTGAATAGTAAAAAATTAAAACAATAACAATAATGTAGAGCTTCATGATTTTCTAGCCTCTCTTGAATTTGAAAATTCATGGATAACAACAGCCTAATTGATATTAAATAAACTTTAATATGGGCTGCTTTTGGTGCGTCACCTTTTTGACTTCCCTTCACCTACGTCAGATTGTGTGTTTTCTTGCACAGCTGGATGTTGGACTCATGAAAAATAATAGTTTGCATTGGCCAAAATTGAGCTGAAGTCCCACTGAAGCGACAGCCAACAAAGGATTCAGCTTGGTCGTAAAATGGGTAAAATGGGTCTTCGATGGGTTATTTTTACAATTTATAATGTCAGCATTCAAAATAGGACAAATAAGCTCATGAATGGGACAGATTCTGGACCCTTTGTCAGTGGTGGGGGGGGGGGGGTGGTCTTTCGAACCACCCGAACCTCCCTTGGGTATGGGCCTGTAGACACAGCTGTACATTCATATGTGAATACCTAAATCTTTATAAATTCTATATACAGTTTATGTAAACATGAGGAGCTGCAAATTAAGATGCTTTTTTCCTTTCTGTCTTACTTTTTTCCTTTCTGTCTGTCTTTCTTTCTTTCTTTCTTTCTTTCTTGTGTTTGGGCCTAAAAATGTCAGATTGTGTCCAGTAGAGGGCCTTTTAGATCAGTGCAGCTTCTGGAATTCACAGCCGCGTTGTTGCACCAAATAGTGCAATCTAGTGAGGAAACCGGAAGAGTGATGAAATCCTGTTAAGTCACGGCTCCGGACTTTTCTTCCAATCCCACCTGGGAGAAAGCTGACACTCGCAAGGAAAACAAGCAGTGACCTCATTTTTGACCAATAAAAGGAAGTCAGGCTTTTTGGAAGATAAAAAAGCACAAGTCACGCACTGGAATGCAAAAAAATCCCCCACTGCGTTCATATGACCCGTTCATATGAGCAGCTTCTCCTTTCTAAGCTCTGTTAGGAACAAAAGCAGCGCATTGCAGTAATACTTCTCGATTTATTTTTTAAATCACAGAGGAGTGTCGGAAAACACATTTCATTACATTCGTTTGGCAAATAACAGCATGGAGTCAACAATAAATAGATAAATACAACAAATAAAATATATAAATAGGTGTAAAAGTTATAAATAGATCAATACAACAGCAAAAATAAAATTAAAAATCTACTTATTTCTACAACGAAATACGTAAGATAATTAAACATCGCATTAGGTTGCGATAAGTACACAAATTGTAGTGCCCTTGTTATAGTGCTCATGACTGACTACATGGTATTCAGTGCACAACTCTTACTGCATCTGCTGTGTTTTACATATAAAACATTTCATCGCGATGCTGTAAGGACTCTCAGCCTTAACTTCTTACCCTGAGAACATACATTCAAAGTTTTAACATAAAACACTTGTTTTTCGTACTAGAGCCGGAACGGCTATTAGATCACAACGCGAACACCCCGAAGAATGTTTTGGCGTAGTTTTCCTCGATGTCGCCCACTCGACTAGTTTTGGTCGACAGCCTGTCACCCTCAAGGAGATTAAAGACGGCTCCCAGGTAAATGGTGCTGTACGTCTTTTTATCATTTAGAGACGGGCAGACGGAGTGGGCAGAGTTTTGCAGAGGCATCTTTTTCCCCACCGCGTCTGTGTAACGATTGATGCTGTGGCTCAGGTACTTCTGACCATCTCCTTCAACATCTTTACTGCACAAAGTTTCGTACGACACTTGACTGTACACGAAGTAAAGACCGTCTTCAGGAATGACGATCTCGTTGTTTTCCAGCATGAGGCCGCCCTGTGCGAACGACTGATCCACACCGCCCACCCACTTCAGTGATTGCCCTGAATGCTCACCTGCGAATAGAGAGGAAAAATAAGTCAGATGTGGACCAAAGACATTTACACATTTAAACTTGAATGGAAAAATAAGAAAGTAATTTTTGGGAGGTCTAAATACTACATATACATACATAGTTCAGTTTATAGTGGAAATCAGTTTGCCAGCATTGTCATCTGTGCCAAAAGCTTTTAAAATTGCTAAGTAAATCTTAGTTATAATGCTACAGTCATTGATAAAACTACATGTGAATTCACTCCAAACTCTTGAAAATTAAAGATTTAAATTAGAATTTTCATAGCGATCCTATAGAAGAAAATATTTTAAAATATTCCTCACTGCGAATAATGTTTTAAGAGGATAGTTCACCCAAGAATGAAAATTGTCACCATTTACTCTGCCCTTTATGAGTTTCCTACGAAAGAAGATATTTTGAAGAATGCTGGTTGCTAGCATCCTTTGACTTCCAAAGATAGAGAAATATACTACAGAAGTTAGTACCAGCTACCAACATTCTTTAAAATATCTTCTTTTGTGTTCAAGAGTAGAAAAACTCTAAGGTTTTTACCAAGTGGAGGCTGAGTAAACGATGGCAGAGATTTCCTTTTTGTTTGAACTATGCCTTTAATTGTCTGCTTTTGTGGATTGTAAAATGTTAAATGCCAATAAAGAACCTTACTTTTCAAAAGAGCAATGAATGTTTAATATTTAATCCTAAAATGTGAGATCACACTAACATAAGGTGCGCTTGCATTTTGGTTATTAATCAAAGGCTTTATCTTCAGTGAGGCACGTAATGAAGTAATCATAGATTTGACTGGAGTCCCCCCACCTCTGGCCGCCCACTGCGAATCAATGTGTGAGGATTTGTCTTACATCCCACTACACTAGGAAATCCCGTTAGCTAATGTTTGACCAACCATTAAGGCTTGTTGCAACAAACAAATGCCTTTTAGAAATCTCAGATTTCTGACTATCTGATAAGATGAAGTTCACGAGGAATACTAAACTTGGGCTCTTGAAATGAGATAACCTGTGACGTATGATGATGACATTCGGAGGAAAGTCAAAGCCCCAATTTGGACTCACCATGCAAGTGAATGGCCGCCTTTGTGCTCTCAGCGATCTGCTTCAGCACTTTTCCGTGGTCTGTGGAAGCTGTGGAAAAGAAGAGCGGGGTCAGTTTTCACAGTCTAATAACAGGTGGCCATTGAAGTGGAAAAATGTAATGTCCAGAACAAAAGTTTAATGTCAAATATTATGTATGTTTGGTGAATAAGTGACTTCTATGTATGTTTTATAAGTCTATATGCTTCCCTTTTTCATTAAATCTACATTTCTGTACAAACCACATTATGAATACTCTCTAAATATTGCTGGGTGGTCATAACCCAATGTTGGGTCAAATATGGAAAAATCTAGCTTTGGGTTCAAGTTTATTTGTTTAGCGCATTTAAAACAGCCACAAGACTGACCAAAGTGCAACATCCCAAAAACAAGATTGAGCCTGTCTGTATGTTGTCCATATAGTGTCCAACGTTGGGTTACGAGTGTAATAGGTACGCTTTGTTTCATGTTATTAACTCTTAAAACTTCATTGAACAGTTCTAAAAGAAGCCATGTTTTTTTCCCCCAGAACTATAGAAATGGAACCATCAATGCCAAGAAAGGGTTGGTTTAGAAAAAGAAAAGCAAAAACAGTACAAGATGGAATACTGGGAATGTTATTAACCTGATGGTGTGGTGATTTGTTGTTTCTGATGTTCTTTGTTGGGTTTGTGACCTTCTTCGTTTGGCTTCTGCGAAAGACATTGCAAAAAAATTGATTTTTAAATAAGGTATTTCAATAATGTTTCATTATTCCAATGATCATCCCACAATGAAGTTTCATTCTTACCATCACATGCCAGGAGAAGAAAAGTGCTGCCACAACACAGAGGCTAATAAAAGCAACTGCAGCGAGCGTCTTCCATATCCAGCTTCTTGACGACTTGACCGGTACAGGTGCCACGGTTGTCTGATAAACTCCCCCGACACCGGCTTCCATATCTACTAATGTTGTTTCGTATCTCACCATGCTGCTAGTTCTCCTTGCTGTGTTCCCTTTTTTACTGAGATTTTTTTGTATGAACTGAACTTGTCTGCTCGCCCTGTCATTTATATACACTAAAGATAGGGGAAACTCCAGTGATGTAAGCCTGCGAGCGGCTTGAGGAACAGAGGTTGGTTTGAAAAGGGAAAGAACACCCTCAGCTCTCAAACACCAACTTTCCACCCACAGACACAGCGATTGCACATACACACCCTCACACTTCTGCCTGATAGATAGTAGTGTGAATATCACATTCACTTTGTTTAAAAAAATAATAAAAAAAATTACCTGTATATTAAAGGTATGGCTTTTATTCATTTTAAAAGTTTTATCTTGTAGTGCATTGAAAAATGCTCAGCAGATCATTACCCTCAAAAAATGTTTTGCTACTTGTTCAAACTGCTTATTTAAAATGAGCTGCATCAACACGATTCTTGACTTTTTGGGACAACTTAATTGTTTTGTGTTTAATCCACTTAAGATTGTAAAAGCAATTCAGTTAACTTAATTGATTTGTGTTGGGACAACATGAGGAATTGTGTGGAACCCAGCATTTTTTTTAACAGTGTAGTTTATATATAATAACATTAACTGTTAAAAGTAGTTAATTAGTTAAAGTTATTAGTAACTAATAAAGCTATGGTAACTAATAACCTGAACTTTTCCGAATTTGATTGTAATGCAATATGTGCACCTGTAAAGCTGCTTTAAAACAATAATTACTGTGAAAAGCCTTATACAAATAAACTTGGATTAAATGTACCTTTAAGTTAGAAATGGCATGGATGTTTGATTTATATTTATTCAAGTTTTATCATTGTGAAGGTAGTGGGATTTTTAGTGGTTTAATGTTATATTAATGTAAGTACAGGATTGGATTGGTAAACAAACATTTCATTATCTGTATTGTGACCAGTAAAACCTGATTAGCCAGCTTTGCTAATATGCTGCGGGCTCTTTTGGTTTCAGTGTGCTGATGTAATACGAGTCAGTCCGTATTCCACCAATAACACACAGCTGACTTACTTCCTATTGGGAGATTCCACGACCTAAAATTCTTCTGGGTTTTATGACCTTGTTTTTGTTTTCTCTCTCCTTTTTTAAACATGATTTCACGCTCACTTTCTATGTTTAAAAACTACTGTGCATGTTTGTGATTTAAGTAAAAGTGTATTTCTGTTTCTCTTTTTTCATTTAGCAGTCATAAAAGCTCTCTGATACCAGAGACAGTGCTAGTAGACATTAAGTATTTTGCAGTACATGATCAAAATGTGAGATACTTTGAAACTTGAGACTTGTGTGAAGTTATTTTTATTCTAAAAGGGAACCCGATAAAGGGCCTATACTGATAACATTGGAATTGCTAAACATTTTTAAATTGTGAAAAAAAGACCAAGCCACATGGAAAAAACGTCTCTAATTGTAGATAATGCATGAGTTACTGGAGAGATGTTGATTTAAAACATAGCAAAAACTTTAATACTATTATTTAATACAGACAATGCAATGTATCTATAACAAGACATGAAGAAAAAACATTTGACATTTCTTAGGTTCTTGGTATTTACTGGATTATATAGTTTTTATTTGTATAATTTAAAATAAGTGTTATAGCAAATATCGATTCCTTAATAAATTAATCAATTTGCAATTTTATGAAAAAAAAACAAAAAAAAACATATATATATAAATAAGAAATCATGAGTAGGCTAGTTTAAAATAATTACACACAAAAAAATAAATTTTACACATAGCCTAACTACATGAAACACTATAAAGAAGCAAAATTGCCTAGTGGCCTCTTAATTTTTTATTTAGCTCTGTAAAGCAAAACAATTGTATTAAATCTGTGGTTTGAATAAAGACATATATTCAGTTAACTGTGATATCGTGTAAATAATAAATATAGGCTAAATGAGTAGCCCATATGTACCATTTTGAATTCATATTCAATATTTTGGATAAATTGTTTTAACTGCTACCATTTGTCTTCAATTTTATGTATTTACAATCACATTTTAGTAACTAATCTGGCTCATTCATAAAAGCTATTCGACATTAATGCTCCCGCGATATCTCGAATAACACTGTTAAAGATGGCGTCTGTTACTATCTTTGGAAAGTCACAAGCGAACTGACGCAACACAAACGGTGTTTGGCGCGAATTTATTCCGCCATGTTGGATTTCACTCATGCGCAAAACAAAAAGCGGCAACGGAGGAAAACAACTGGGTCTGAACTCACGTCTGTCTCTGTAAGTAACCAAACTACACATGAAAACACTACAAACGACGATTAAGTGTACACAAAAAGCCCATATGCTAGGCTATGATGTTAGAATAAGTCTATAGGCTAATCTATAGGAGGAAACAAGTAGTTTAGTAGCCCAAACTAAACCAAAATATTGTTTACATGGTCAAAAACGTTTCTGTTATATTGTAATGTAGATTTATTATTATTATTAATATTATTATTATTTTACAATGGACAACACATTGATATCAACTCCAATATGTAACTCTATATTTTAATGACCTGTTAGTAATATGATATTTAAATTGTATCATTAGTTTTGTTGTCAAAGCTATGATTCTATACTTGCTAGGGGCAAATGTGATACCATACAAAAATTAAAGAGTAGGTACATAGAAATACACCTATTTTATTCCCTCTGGTGAATAGTGAAATACAGTACAAAAAAAAACTACGAAAGCTTTATTTACATTAACTTAAAATAATTAAAGATTCCACTGACATTTCTTTTTGTAATTGTTCTTTTAATTTTAATTTTAATATATAATTTTACTTACTTTAATATATAACATAATGTGTATTAATTAAACAAATAATGTGTTAAACCTGACTAGTTTTGATCACTGATCTCTATAAATCTATGAATTGGACGGTTGAAGTATTTTGTGTGCCCTCAAAACATGTAATACACAATATAATGTGCCAATGTGTTTTATACTGACCTGTCTAAAATTATCTGTGCAGCAATGCTATTATAACAAGCCTCTCATTTCGTTTCCTCATTTCCTCATGGCGCAAATCAAAAAGCGGCAACAGAGCAAAACTGTTGGGTCTTAACTAACATCTGTCTCTGTAAGTAACCAAATCTACACATGAAAACACTAAACAAACTACGTTAACATGTAGACAAAAAGCCCATATGCTAGGCTATGATGTTAGAATAAGTTGAGGAAACGTAAGTAGGATAAGCTAATATTAATCAGATTCCCAAACTAAACCAAAATATTGTTTATATGGTCATAAAGAAGTTTCTGTTATATTGTAATATACAGTTTTCTTTATAATGGACAACAAATACAGTAGATATCAACTCTGATATGTAACTCTATATCTCAATAACCAGTTTTAGTAGTATGATATTTAAGTAGTAATATTAGTTTTGTCATAATCAAAGCTTGAATTAGGGGCAAATACAATACAATACAAAAATGAAGAGTAGGCACATATAAATACACCTACTCCATTCAGTCTGGTAAATCATGAAATACACTACAGTACAAAACAAAGTGTATATATATATATATATATATATATATATATATATATATATATATATATATATAATTTTTTTTTACATTTACTTCATTAAAGATTTCTCTGTAAAAAAAAAGTTTTGTAATTGTTGTTAAAGTTATTTTACTTATTTAAAAAAAAAAATTATATATGTTTAGTGTTTGTTAATTATACTGATAATGTGTTAAACCAGACTAGTTTTAATCACTGATCTCCATCAATCGTGATGGACTGTTGAAGTCATTTGCATGCCTGAATACACAATATAATGTGCCAATGTGTTTTATACTGACCTGTCTAAAAGTATCCGTGCAGCAATGCTATTACAAGCCTCTCATTTCCTTTCCTCATGAGAAAGGAAATGCAGTATGAGGCCACAGCAGGCCTGTCTCAGCCTTTCCCTTACGCATAAGCTTATTTTAACACTACAGAATGTGTCTTAACTCATACCTCTCTGACAGGATCTTAATTACTTGTTTTGACTTAGTCATCCTATTCAAGATGCTTTTATGTTTTGAAATGATTGCTTCATAAATAGCAGGTTTATACATGTGTGAGTTCTCCCACTATTGCGTGTAATATACCTTTCCATGCAGTAGTTCCTCATTCTGTCGTTGCCTAATTAAGGAAATGCAATGGAAACAGTTTTTTCATTGTGTCCTCCTCGATTTCGTTGAGGATCTGACTCTCCGGGCCTTTGTTTGTGGTTTCTGTTGTAATGATGTCAACATGAACTGATATTTATCAGATCCTGTTTTGTATTTGTGATGCGACATGACATTTACCTGTGGTGATCTAGGTCTATATGTAGGCACTGAAAGGTTGTCCCCGTTTTAGCGAAAAAATTAGTTGACATTATCTTCACCCTTTTGCGTGCATTGATAGCATCAACAACAACACTTCTGGAGTTTTCTGCTATAAACAAAGTGGTGTTGTGTAAGTGACATTATTGGGGGGGATGAACACTAGATCATGCCTTATTGAATAATTTAGGATGGAAGCAGCTTTGACTATAATAGACTTGTTTGCTCAGAGATGAAAATCTGTCATCCTTGACTCATATTCATGCCTTTTTTGCATATGAGTCTAATCATAAAAGGAGCTGACACACTGACAAATATGATTAATTGGATTTACTCATTTAAACAAATTCAGTTTAGTAATGTTCAACTTAATTTGTTTGATTAAATTCAGGCCATATCAATTGTTTGCAACCACTTACCTTAAAAAAAAGAAAAAAAGAGTAAATCCAATAAATCGTTTTTTTTTTCAGTGACGCGTATAGATGAATCTGTGCCCTGTAATCTTTGAATATATATCATAAAAATTGATTCTGCAGATCAGTGAATTATAAGTACATAAACAAATGCCATTCAAGGATTAACATGATGCTCTTTCGTGTCATGCCAGAGATTCTTAGTCTTTGTCATGTTCCGGGGTGTTGGCGTGGGTTTCCTTCAGGTGCTCCAGTTTCCCCCACAAGTCCAAAGACATGCGGTAAAGGTGAATTGAATAAACTAAATTGGCCATAGTGTATGTGTGCGAATAAGTGTGTATGGATGTTTCCCAGTACTGGGTTGCAGCTGGAAGGGCATCCGCTGGGTAAAAACATATGCTGGATAAGTTGGCGGTTCATTCCGCTGTGGCGACCCCTGATGAAATAAGGGACTAAGCTGAAGAAAAATGAATGAACTTGTCTATTCAAGGGAGATAGAAATCAGGAGATAAAAGCACTAAAGTAGACAAAAGACCTTCTTTCTTCATATATTTTGTTTTATTTTATTTAAAAATGTATACAAATTTGCTGGGCACAAGTTTAAATATTACAACTTTTAAAGATATTATAAATTATTTTGACAGCATAAAAAGATTATGTCTTACTATAGAGTGTTCGCAGGTTTTGGCCATTCCTATATGGCAGATGGCTTACTGTACTATCTACGATCTACACACAAACACACGCACAGAAACGCCAACTGACCCAGCTGGGGCTCGAACCAGCGACCTTCTTGCTGTGAGGTGACAGTGCTAACCACTAAGCCAACGTGTTGCCATGTCAAGTTTGTAAAGCCAAAAATTAATATGCAGTCAAATGGTTAAATTGATTAAGTTTGAAATGTTTTATATATTTATTTATTAATTTTATTTATTGATTGATTGATTTATTTGTCTTTTTTTGAGATTGGGAAGATCCACTTCATTTATGTTCCCAATCTCAAATAATGACCAGAATGTACACACACACACACACACACACACACACACACACACATATATACTTGCAAGATTAAAACCACAAGCATAAAATCATCCATACAGAAAACACATTAGCGTAATTGGACTTTTGACCCAAAACCACATCAGGTGTTGGCTATGGTTTACTGGGTTGGTGCACTCATAACACACATTGGCATATCCTCTTTAAAAATGTCCTCCCAAGCATCTCCATAAGGCTTAAGTGTCCCACTGAAGCACAATTCAGATGCCTGGTTACAAGTTACTGGTAAGCTTGAGAATATCCAATCCATTTGTATTCTGTCTAACATTAACAAAAACCTAGATGTACTGCTGGTGAAAAATCAAGAGTGAGAAAAAATGTAAAGTTGTAAAACTTTGTGTAAACTTATGTCAACATTTGGGTCAAACACTTTTAAATTAAGCTTCACTATAAAAGCTTACAGTGAGTTATATATTAGCTCATTACACCATGATGTTGTCATGATTTCACATTTACTCACCAAATAAAAAAACAACAAAAAAACCTCAGTAAGTGAACAGCTTCCAAGAGTCCTGAATTCTCTTTAAAATGATCCTCATTTAGGCGTAGATTCATATTCACCACAAATCATAGCAGGTGCTTCTGTGTAGAAAAGAGCATTCAAAGATCACCTCTGATGTATCATCAAAGGACAGATATTCGTGAGGGGGAAGTGTGGGAAATCCCCTTTATTTTAGGTTACATTAATGTGGTCATGCAGTGGTGCGGGCTGGGGTGATCATTCTGTAAGGATTCCCTCTACACGTCTGACCCTTGTCTCCTTTTTCCCTTTTCTCTCTCTGTAATGCTCCATGGAGAACGGGATACCTGACGTAGTTTCACAGCTCCTTTCTGCATCTGGGTTAACACCTTCACCACAGAAAAAAAGAAAAGCACCGTTTCGGTTTTTGCTTATTAGCGGAAGATGCACAGAGAAGCAGGAGTTTCTAACCAGTAACCATAACCAGACATCTGGGTTGTGCTTCAGTGGGACACTTAAGCCTGCCTGATGAAGATGCTAAGGAGGATTTTTTTAAAGTGGATTTGCCAATGTGTGTTATAAGTGCACCAACCCAGTAAAATATAGCCAACACCTGATGTTTTAAATCAAAATGCCAATTACCTGAATGTGTTTTTTTATGGGTGGTTTTATGCATGTGGTTTTCAAATATCTAATTCAAAAAGCCTCAATTTAAATTATCCTGCAAATTAAAATTCCAGAATTTTGTTTTACTTTATTTTAATGGTCCCCTTTAAATATTCTTTTGACTATAAGTTAGGGCTGAACAATATATCATTTGAGCATCAATATGGCAATGTAATATATATATATTATTTATACTATACTATACAGTTCTATATGGAAAAAGACTTGATCATCCCAGTCGATCTAAATTTATGAAATCTTTCCAAATAGAGCTATTCAAATCATCTGCTGAAATTATATTCATATCACAATATATATTGCGGCAAAACAAAATATCGCAATGTCTGATTTTTTTCAATATCTTTCAATAGCCCTACTATAAGTAATGTTTTTCCAAGTATTAGATATATTAGGTATTGGTAGACTGTTAGTGTTGGTAGAATTATGTAAAATTCACTGAAAAAAAGGGTTTCTTCAAATTTGTTGCAAACAATTTATATGGGCTGAATTTAAGCAAACAAATCAAATTTAGTAATGTTCAACTTAATTTGTTTGTTTAAATTCTAATTAATCATTTTTGAATATGTTTTTCAGTATACTTAAACATCTCTTTGTTTGTTACATGACATTCAATCATGCAGGGAATTCCCAAAGCTTTAAGGAACCAATCGTGTTCAGAATACACTCACGGCCACTTTATTAGTTGGATTCAGATTTTTGTGAATGCAAATATCTAATCACCCAAAAACATGGTTGCAACTAATACCCTTAGGTGTGTAGACATGGTCAAGACAATGTGCTGAAGTTCAAATCAAGTGCTGGAACGCTGGAACAAGTTCATTTAAGTGACTTTGAATTTAAAAATGGTTGTTAGCGCCAGGTAGGCTGGTTTCAGTAGTGACAATTCTGTGGGTTAAGAATTTCTTACCAAAATTGGACAATAAAAATGGGAGAAACTTCCCTATAACATTTAGATGGTCTGGTTAGAATTTGATTTAAACAGCGTGAAAAAAATGGATCCATCCTACATTGATGGCTACTTCTACCATGTCAATAAGGCTCAAATTAAATCTTACATATAACAGTAAGTTGACTATACTCACAGACTAGATCTAAAACAGCAGCTTTGGGTTTGTGGTGGAATGGAAGATTTATATCATGGATGAGCCACAGACAAATCTGCAGCGATTAAGTGATGCTATCATGTCAATATGGACCACAACTTATGAGGAATGATTTCAGAAGGTTGTTGAATCTATATCATGTAGAATTTGCAAAAGGTGTTCTGTCCCCTTAGCGAAGTGTAAAGTATTGTCTAATGAGTGTACATTGAATGCAATTTAATTATAATTTTTTATAATGGGCCTCACAGTGGCGCAGTGGGTAGCACGTTCGCCTCACAGCAAGAAGGTCGCTGGTTCGAGCCTCGGCTGGGTCAGTTGGCGTGGAGTTTGCATGTTCTCCCTGTGTTGGCGTGGGTTTCCTCTGGGTGCTCCGGTTTCCCCCACAAGTCCAAAGACATGCGGTACAGGTGAATTGGGTAAGCTAAATTGTTCGTAGTGTATGAGTGTGAATGGGTGTGTATGGATGTTTCCCAGAGATAGGTTGCAGCTGGAAGGGCATCCGCTGCGTAAAACATATGCTGGATAAGTTGGCGGTTCATTCCGCTGTGGCGACCCCAGATTAATAAAGGGACTAAGCCGAAATGAAAATGAATGAATGAATGAATGTTTTATAATAGCATCTACCAAATGCATAAAATTATTGTAAATGTAGACACCAGCAATTTTGGAACTTTTTATTGTGACAAAATCGAATGTAACACAAAGACTGTATAATGAAATAAACTTTTAAAAATAGCCTAAAGAAATTATTTACTGGAGCAAAATGTGTGACAGTATAGTATAGTACTCAGCTCAATGCATCTGTGCAACAAAAAAAAAGCCACAAGCTAACAGGAAATGGTTGACGGTGCATAAACAGGCATTCACAAATAAAGGTTAAGTTCAATTGCTTTGCATATGTCTGCAGAATTATGCTGACAAACAGTTCTTCAGTCAGTCCTGCGTGCTAAAGCAAGTTTTTACTTGCAGGTAAAAGTATTTTTCTGTTTCATTTTTAATTTGCAATCTATTTCAAGGAACACAAACAGTTAATTAGTTCTGTGTCACTATACATAACGGAAGTCCTGTGTGTGCAAGGAGTTCATCTCAGGGTACAAGTTTATGTTTTTGTTTATGAAACCACAGATATGAAAAATGACACTGCTTGTATACTTTTTGAGATACTGATGAGAGATCAGCCTTGTGAAAGAAGAAGCGAAAAGTGTACTCTCATATATCATGTTTCTTTAAAAATGGAAGATTTGCTTCCTCAAATGGTTTTCCGCATCATTCAGCAATTAATAGAAGGAGAGGAAGTAAATGAACTACAGTAAGGAAAACAGTAGTGAACACAAGATCTCCACAAAATGGGGCATGTTGCATTTATACAATATTACAGTTTATCTTACAGTAAAGCACAAAATGGTTTTGGCACATGCTCTTCATGCATTGTACAACTCATCCCAGTCTCGCTATGATTTGTCAACCGCAATATGAAATGATTGATGGTGTGAAGGTGAGGTGACTTTTCAGTGTGGGCAGAGGAATAAACTAAAAAAAAAAAGGGTTTAAAGATACGGGGAATTCATAATTGTGACTCATAGCATTTGAAATTAGCTGTCATTGTTTTTTTGTGGTTACAGTTTGTCATAAAATTTCTACCTTATACAGTATAATCCATGGAGGATCGATGCTTCAAATGTCAATGTTATTTCAGGAGACCAAACCAAAACTAGACTGTGTACTAAATATTGACCTTAACACACCGTTCTCCCTTAACCTTAACATTACATTTGGTAGTTTTGCAAGGTGGGGAAGCTTCCCTGTAGTTTTGGCCTTCTAGATTGGATGTGTGTACACATCATCTGTGGCTAAAGTGGGTTTCAGCTTAGGTGGTTTGCTTTCATAAGGCCAATAGGAAGGCTCATACTTAATGTTGTTCTTGAGACAAATGGCTCCCCCATGTGGCTGTTTGTAGTTAATTGGGAGAGTAGTAGATTAGAGTGAATCAATAAACTTTGGTGCTGTGTCTGAATTAAAGGGATATTACAAAAATGTAAATTATTTCATCGGTTATTCTCCCTCATGTGGTTTTATATGTTCTTTTTTCTTTTGAACTCAAAAGAAGATATTTTGAAGAATGATGGTTAATGGCATCCATTGACTTCCATATAGTAGCAAAAAAATACTATGGAAGCCAATGGGTGCCAGCTATTTTTCAAAATATCTTCTTTTGTGTTCATCAGAAGAAATAAAGTCAAATATTTTTGAAAGAAATAAACCCAAAAATGTACATTTTTTTTTTAGTTGAACTATTCCTTTAAATGTAAGAAAGGACTCTGATGCATGCTGCAGTGAATAGACTTTTATTTTGATATAGCTTACAGCAGGCATAACAGTAGTTACCTCATTTCAAGTGATCACTGACTACTGTTCATCAAGATTTATGCATTAAGTTATTGCATTTTTCAACAATATTTACAGTACATTCTTAAAATATTAAATAGAATTAGAATAAAAACACAAACAATCAAACTGTATTGAATTAAAAAAGCAAAATAACAATATAATAAATCTCAAAATGACAAGTACTATGAAATATGTTAAAAAACGAAAACATTTCACACAAACAAATATTAAAATATAATTTTTTTAAACCCCATAATGGGCTTGAGAACTTAACCACATCATCATCTTCAGCCATTTACTTTTATAAATATAAATAGAGAAATAGACTTTTAATCCTTCATGCGATTCACTTGACTGGAGATGAGTTTTTATTTAAACATTCCAAAATGTAAAAGTGGGTCTTATAATTCTTTAAGGGGCACCGAACTGTTCCTTTAAAACCAAGGTTTGCACTTTACATCCCCTTATAAAAACCTGACCTGTTATTTTTGATTAAGCAAGATAATTTCCCAGTAAGTGTGATACTCATCTTCTAATATTCTCGTGGATTGACTTTGGTAATTTATATCCATGCTGATGCTGTCTCCCTTTTTCAGCTTGACCAGCCGGATCAGTCTCAATGTTCCTGGTTCAAAGCTGATTACCTCACTCAGCTTTTTCTGTGTGCCGAGACCTTTGTTCTTGATTAAATTAATAGTATTTGTTTGTGGAGTCTTCTTTGTTTCCAGCGCATTCTCTTGTTTCGTAAAGCTGACCTGAGCATGAATATGGTACAAGCCAGTGCTTGCAATTTTGACACTGCTGTTGTTCAGAGAAAGCGTTTTGCTCTCGCATGGTTGAGTGCATATCCAGATTTTTTCCTTATCTGAGGAGGAGAATGAAAATATATCAGTGTGCAGCATTACATTACATTTACATTAATATAACATTTGTTCAAAGTTGGTCTTTAATGATGCTTTCAAAACATTAGCACAAAAACCTTATTCATAAATTGTGACAATGCCATAATATTTGCATAATGGGATGTTTCTTGAATGTTAATGCATGACAAAGACAAAAAGTATATATAACCAATATAAAAACACTGGACGTTGTACTTCAGATCATTTTTTAATTTAAAATTCCTTATTGGATAAACGTATTAGTTAAGTCTAAAATGAAACATAAGAACCTGGTGTTATTTAAAGAAGTTACGTTACATAATTACATTTAAAATTACATATATTTTTTATTTTCTTGTATAAATGTTCCGTTTGTGGGGGTCAGAGCCATCGTTCATCCCACATTCAGTATAATACAGGATGTGCAGTGAGGTCAGGGAAGGAGAGCCTTTTAGAGGAACGTTTCCACCTCCTTCCTCATATACAGAGCCGTGCACATTTAGACTACTTTTCCACTGATTCACAACGCCTCTGCCATAAACATTCATCGTCACCTCAGAGGTGTCATTGTGGTCTCAGAAACTGGTTCATCTCATGAGCAAGAGCAAACGACAAGTATGAGACGAAAGTGTTTCAAAAAAAAGGTTACAACCTCCTACTTGAATGGAGGGAAGGTGAGCTGTCAGATAACCTCAAGTTACCCTACATAAAACAGCTAGCTTATTTACAGATATGATAAGATGAATGTGGTAAAATAAATCTTAAATAGAGAATATTCTTTAAAAGCAGAGAACCACATGCCCAACTTCCTTAAGAAACCAAGAGACATAATGATACCACCAAAAGTCCCGCTATCTTTTTTTTGTTTTCAAGATAAACAGACAAACGTGTGAAAGGGCAAGTGTGAAATGGGGAAGTGGGAATAAGGAAAAGTGGAGAGGTTCCCAGGAGGAAAAAAAAAGTTGCTCACCTCTAAGCAGACGGATATAGTCGTTAACATCCAGACCTGGAAGTTAAATTTGTAAAAACGATTGAGTTAATTTTGTATTGAATCGTTTTGTGTTGGGACAACATTAAGGAATTGTGGTGAACCCAGCATTTTTTACAGTGTAGGAAGACGGTCGACAGAAGCTATTCTATTCATTTGTTGTTTACATTTATGTGCATATTATTAGATGTACTACTCATGATAAATAACTATATTTCTCACCTGGATGTTGGACTTTCATTCCTTGAAGTCCTGTTAAGTAGTAATAAATTGTTACTTTGATGTCACATATTATGTAAAATTGTCTTTTTAAAAACAAATGCAAGAAAAAACAAACCTGCTGAACTGGGATGTTCCGATATTGTCGTGTTTGTTTCAGACTAAAAACAAAAACAAAGAAAACATGTTTATCTGAAAAATGATTACTCACTCATTATCCTTCAGCTTAGTTCCTGATTTATCAGGGGTCACCACAGCGGAATGAACAACCAATTCATCTGGCAGATGTTTTATGCGACGTATGCTCAGTGAAAGCAGTTGTCAATGTTATAATACTGTTGTCCAAAGCTGTCCAAACTGTGACTATGGTACATTGAGCACAACCAATAGTAGTAGGTCGGGCTGGAACTGTTTGTCTGTCAGTACACTAAAAAGGCCTGGATATGCTGGATAAGTGAAATTGAAGGACAAACTAGTGTGATGTCCTTTCAAAGAGAAAATAGCCAAAACAGAATTTGTTTGGAGTTTGTTTCTGGAATTTGAAAACAGCTTTCCAAAAAGTCTTTCTGGGAAACCCCTTTGAACTACCTTTGGTCTATGATAATGCCATCATAGGTGGGTGTGGTTATAACGTAGCCCCGCCTTCTTTGACCAGTTCCTCTGTTTAGTCTGTCAGATGTCCTTAAGTAAAAATGTCAACAAAATTTAAGTGTAAAAAGCTGCTTGTTTAAAAATAATCTTATGTGGAAAGTGCTGTATAAATGACTAATGAATTGTGGAGCTCTACAAATGCTGTTATCAGATGCTTTATTAAGATTATTATTTTTGCCATGGGGCAGCACGGTGGCGCAGTGGATAGCACAATCGCCTCACAGCAAGAAGGTCGCTGGTTCGGGCCCCGGCTGGGTCAGTTGGCGTTTCTGTGTGGAGTTTGCATGTTCTCCCCGTGTTTGCGTGGGTTTCCTCCGGGTGCTGCGGTTTCCCCTACAGTCCAAAGACATGCGGTACAGTTGAATTGGGTATAGGCTAAATTGTCCGTAGTGTATGTGTGTGTGGATGTTTCCCAGTGATGGGTTGCAGCTGGAAGGGCATCCGCTGCGTAAAGCATATGCTGGATAAGTTGGTGGTTCATTCCGCTGTGGCGACCCCAGATTAATAAAGGGACTAAGCCAAAAAGAAAATGAATGAATGATCTTTGCCATGATGACAGTACATAATATTTTACTACTTATTTTTCAATATACTAGTATTCAGTTTCAATTGCCATTTAAAGTCTTAACTAGGTTAATTATGTTAACTAGGCAAGTCATTGTATAACGATGGTTTGTTCTGTAGACAATCGAAAAAGAAAAAATTGCTTAAGGGGGGTAATAATATTGACCTTAAAATGGTTTTAAAAAATTTAAAAGCTGCTTTTATTCTAGCCAAAATAAAACACATAAGAAAAAAATATTATAGCAAATACTGTGAAAAATTCCTTGCTCTGTTAAACACCATTTGGAAAATATTTTTAAAAGAATAAAAAATGTACAGGAGGGCTAATAATTTTGACTTTAACTGTATGGCTTCTCATCTGATAAGGGGTTAATATTATTTTAGAGGAAAATGCATGGCTTGTATTTACATTCATCTTAGCACCACTGCCAGCAGTGTCAAGAAATATTGGCTAAAAGATTTCAAACATCTTTTTACCTCTAAATGAAGAACAAAAAATAATTTTGCTGCGAGTACATCGGTGACTTAATACTAATGAAGTTTGACTGAAATGTGTTAACAGGTCACTTTACCTTTTTGTTCAAACTTGTCGCAAGATATACGGTCATCATCAAAAGAGCTGAGCTCATCAGGCAGCACCAGCCAATCAGGAGGCGGAACCTGGGGTTACTCTGGCCAGTCATCTCCGTGACTAGAAGAGACCAAGAAATAGGAAAGAAATGCATCGGTGAAAACCAAGATATACATTTACAGTGAATGAAGTGGAAGAAACCACCATACAGCCTACTGACCTAAATTCATGGATTTGATCTAGATGCCTAGAAAGCACAACATCACGCAAAGACAAATAACAGTGAATGGAGAAAAATAACTAACTTGCTGAGCAAATTTATTGAAACTTACAGGGGTCATATATAAATAAGCACATATGCTCATACTCTCAGGCCTCAGACTATCCACTCTCTTTCCACTGTGGTTTGTAGTTATGCACGCGTGTATGGCTATAAGAAAAGCAATGGTGCATTTGCTTTTCACCTAAGTCAGGTGAATTCCCATGATGGCCACAAAGATACCCAGCTCACCTTCAGTTGGGTTGAATGTAACCTTCTGAGTGCTCTGGGTTCTTTGAAGCTGGACATTTTTTAGTGATCTGATAAGATTTTTATCTTGTTTATATTACTACCACTGTGTCACATATTGATTTAGTGAAGGATTCTTTTAAAGAGTTTCTTAAGTGTTTGCTGTCAATACAACAAAGTGTGAAACAATTCTAAAGTTTTACAAATTGATGCTGTTCATCTCAGCTTTTTGAGAATCAATTGAAAATACGAAGTGCACATGCATTAATCAGGTCAACCAGTTAGTATATCAGTCTAGTTTAAAAATAAAATCAATATCATAAGTCAAACTGAAGACTCCTTATGACCTCTTCAGATGAGTTCCAGAATGTGTCCATATATTTAGAATTAAGTGATAACATTAACATTTTAACAATTGGTTAACAGAATTTGCATATCATTTGACTTCTAATCTGAATATTATAGCTTACATTTGACTTACATATGAGGGTGGACACTTGTCATTTATTTGTGGCTAAATGCAAAAATCCTTCAATTAATATCTGAATTAACATCTGTTACACGAGAATGATAATCAAATGGCACCATTATCTTATGATCATTAAGCAATAACATTGATATTCAGTATTGTATTATGAGAAAGATTGCTTCACTCACCCTAGTGTGTGCTGTAGTGTGGAATGTGGCTGACTGAATGAGAATCTAGACATGGCCTCTCTGACAGGGTTTCCCCTTTTCATGCTCTCATTTTCTTGCCATGGACCTCTCTCTCTCTTTCTCTCTCTCTCTCTCTCTCTCTCTCTTTCTCTCTCTCTCTCTCTCTCTCTCTCTCTCTCTCTCTCTCTCTCTTTCTCTCTCTCTTTCTCTCTCTCTCTGTTTTTCTCTGCTTCTTTCAGTGGTAGTGACTGTGGTTGGAAACATCAGAGAAGGTGGATGGTCAGAAAATCATCATACTATTGATATGAGTTATAACGTTGTTGAAAGTGACAGGACTCATATTTTGACTATTTTGAATTATATACATTTCCACAGTGAAGTCAAAATATGAGTCCTGTTGCTTTCAGCAAAGTTATAACTTTTTCTGCTAAACAGGTGCTGAGAACTCTATCGTGTGTGTGTGTGGTGTGTGTGTGTGTGTGTGTGTGTGTGTGTGTGTGTGTGTGTGTGTGTGTGTGTGTGTGTGTGTGTGTGTGTGTGTGTGTGGTATGCATAGGAAAGTACAAGCGACTGAATGGGGATGTCC
>CAIGQW010056839.1:2776887-2806956 GCA_903798125.1 Danio choprae | reverse complement strand
CTGTATCATCTGTATGGATCTCAGTGCTGACATTGCAATGCTGACTGTGCAAGTCGTGTTTTCACGATTTTCTTTTTCCAACCAGAAAATAAACTGATACATGGAATGAAAGATGGAAACTGTGGTCTTCGATTGTTACGCAGACCACCGCTGAAGGGAAAAGCATACATAAGTGTCAAGAAATGACACATATAGGCTTATAATAATATGCTGTAACTGTCTGCATAATATTCTTACACAGATGTTTGCTAAAACAGAAAATAAGCTATTGTTTATGCATAACTTAAGGCAAATTAAACAAATAAAAATCTGCTTGTTGCAATCCTTTGCTGTGTGTTGTAATTGCTGAAGGATGGCATAATAGTGCATTGGATTTTGTGTAAAAGTACATGAAAATTTAGTTTGTTAATGGTGATATTTCAACTTATTTATCTGAGGGTTTTGGTAAATATAATTGAGTCTGTGTAAACAGTGATAAATATTTTATTTTTCCACCGAACTTTATCATCACTGCTTCTAAACTTATATTACTGAATACTATTTATGGCATAAGGTGTATTTATACTTTTTAATTGTGCAGTTAAATGTACAAGTTGGTGTGACGTACCGTGACGTCATCGTTTACTTCCTTGTGCTTGTCGCGCAACACCGGCTAGCATGTTAGCGTGAGGCTGTTAGCTTCGCTACATTAGTAATGTTTTAACCAACGTTAGGCGGTTTTATATCAACAAGCACAACTTACCTTCACGCTATTAGTAAACTCGCAAATCGCAACGTATATGCAAAACGACACATTTCAACAAGGAATAATCGCGTCTCGAGGTAGGAAAAACACTAGCGAGCTAGCATGTTAGCACTTTGTTTTATGTCTATGGTTGTTATTACTAATTGCTGTTTAGTCTGTCACTGGCAATCAGTCGAAATGAGCAAATGACTTGTATATTTTAACTACAATTGCATATTTGTGTCAAAATCGCTGCATAAACACTTGTTTAATGATTGTTTAGCAGCAAGCAGTTTGTTTGTAGCAGGTGTTTCAGATGGCTTCAGTTTTTAGTTGAATTGCTTTTTACTATCTTAAAAAGCACATTTCTAGAAAGTGCTTCTAATAAAAGCAAGAAACTTCTGGAAAGCTGGCCATGTACATGACAGCTGGGTATCTTGTGGCCTGTGTGAAACACAACACTGCTTTTTTTTTTCGAGATACTGGAGTCATTTACTTCATTATAGGACTTTATGTTTTCAGTGCCAGCATAGTGACATATATAACTTTCTGCCTGGTTGTCTAACATATTACAGACAGAATGGAAGAACAAGCGAGCAACACCATTGAGGTGACTGTGAAAACCCTGGACTCTCAGAGCAGGAGTTACACAGTTGAGGCACAGGTGAGCTGGACTTTTCTTTTCATGCGCACTGTCACATGTCTGGTGTGCTGATGATTTCACTGCGTTCCACCGAATTCAAGGTGAAGAACCTAAACCGCAGAGACAGCAGTCAGCGGTCTGCCGATTGTCTATTGAAATAACAGCTTCTCGTTTCACTTCGTAGATGACCGTGAAAGATTTCAAGGAGCACATTTCACCATCTGTTGGAATTCCTGTTGACAAACAAAGGCTCATTTACCAGGGGAGAGTACTTCAAGATGAGAAAACCCTCACAGAGTACAGTAAGTTCGTTTGCTGTCAAGTTGTAGAAGGGAACTTTGTTTTTTGTTTTTTTTTTAAATAGGATTTCAAATAAAGCCATTTTAATTCCATATCAAAATATTTTTTTAGGACCAACCCAGCATGTGTGCTTTTGAATAATAATCCCCTTGCAGTTCTGTGACCTTTTGTGTACTCTGCTTTTTCTAGATGTGGATGGAAAGGTGATTCACCTTGTGGAGCGGGCCCCACCGCAGACCACACAGCAGGGCTCCGGATCGGGTGGTGTACCCGGGTCTTCTGGGGCGACACAGGGAGGAAATCAAAACCCAAATTCAACCAGTAGCACTCAAGGGACTCCGCTTGGGCCTACGCATGATCGCAACGCCAACAGCTATGTGATGCTGGGAACTTTTAATTTGCCTGTTAACATGATGGACCCTCAGCAAATACAGGTTAAGATATTTATTGTTTTTTGTTGCTTAAAGGGACAGTTCACCCAAAAATGATAATTCTGTCATCATTTACTTCTCCTCCACTTGTTCCAAATGGTTTGAGTTTCTTTCTTTTTCTGTTGAACACAAATAAAGATATACTGAGCAATGCTGGAAAAAAGCAGCCGTTGACTTCCATGGTGTTTTATTTGTCAATGTCTACATTTCCAGTGTTCTTCAGAATATCTTGTTTTGCGTTCAACAATAGAAAGACATTCATAAAAGTTTAGAAACACTTGAGTGCGAGTAAATGGTGATGTAGTTGGGTGAACTATCCGTTTAATGTGACTGCGCATTTTGCTTAATGTAATTTCTTTCCTCAGATGTCCATTCAGCAGATGATGACAGGACTGGGAGACAATGCGAGGAATCCACGAGTCAGTACCAGCACTGGGGTGGGTACGGTTATGAACTGAAAAGACCCCTTTTGTAGTGGTGAATATTACACGCTTAAAGGGTTAGTTCACTCTAAAATGAAAATCAGCCCATGATTTACTTGCCTTCAAGCCATCCTAGGTGTATATGACATGTTTCAAATTCAATCAGAGTCGTATTAAAAAGAATCCTTGAAAAGAGTCCGAAACAAGTCCAGTAAAGTGCATCCATCTATAATAAATTGTGCCTCACATGGCTCCGGGAGATGAATAAAGGTCTGCTATAGTGAATGTGTGTTATTGTAAAAAAAAATAATAATTTTAAATGATAAATTGAGGCAAATTAACATTTTTGGGTGAACTAATGCTTATACCGATCTTAATGTATAAAACAAAACAAAAAAAAGTGTTTGTTAAATTTGATCTTTCATTAAGATTATTAAAAAATATATGAATGCATTTATTCACCAAGTGCATTTCAATTAAAATTGAGAAAGAATGTTGCAAAATAATTATATTTGTATAATATTTGTTTCGTCAAGAAATTCTCTATATGTTTTTAAATACTGTTCATTAAAAGTGTTTTCAGACATGTATATATTCATTTTTAGAAGGGAAGATCATGAAATGTTCCCATCACTAAGACTCAAATATGGTTCCCCCAAAGTGTACCTGTGTTATGTGTCAGAGGACTGACCATTAAGCTCAGTTCATACTTCTGCAGCAAATGATGGCTGTACCCCACCGCACATCTACAATTTTTTTCTGTGTTGCTCTGCAATAATACTTTTGAAACACTAGTAGGTGGTGGGGTTTCTATGCTCAAATAACAGAATTCAATTTTGTAAACTTTATTTCAGACCAATGGCTCAGTGAATGTTCAGATAGATTTTGACCAGTCATTGCAGAGTGAGCCAAGACTGCGCCTGCTGCTGGCTGAGAACTTGTTGAGAGACACCAATGCTGTGATCCAGAGACTGGAGGTAAGCCATTTAACTGACTGTTACATTACTTGACTTATTGCATATTATGGTGTAGGGCTGCACGATATTGGAAAAAATCTGACGTTGTGATATTTTATTTTTCTGCAATATGAATACAATTTCAGCAGATGACTTGATGGCTCTATTTTGATTAAAATCATTCATTTAAATTGATTGGGATAATCTTTTATCAGATTTTATCTTTTAACAAATTGCAAGCATAAATAAACAAGTTAAATCAAAGATAAAAGTGAAATAAGCAGTGCTTTATGGTTTTCCGGAGAGTCAAACAGTAGTCAGATATTCAGGTACAATAACTGAATATTCATTCATTAATTTTCTTTTCGGCTTAGTCCCTTTATTAATCTGGGGTCGCCACAGCGGAATGAACCGCCAATTTATCCAGCATACGTTTTACGCAGCGGATGCCCTTCCAGCTGCAACCCATCACTGGGAAACATCCACACACACTCATTCACACACATACACTACGGACAATTTTAGCTTACCAAATTCACCTATACCGGATGTCTTTGGACTTGTGGGGGAAACCGGAGCACCTGGAGGAAACCCACGCCAACATGGGGAGAACATGCAAACTTCACACAGAAATGCCAACTGACCCAGCCGAGGATCGCACCAGCGACCTTCTTGCTGTGAGGCAATCGTGCAACCCACTGCGCCACCATGAGGCCCAGTAACTGAATAATCAAATGTAATGTCAAATAACACTGTAGTCTTCATTGCTAATCAACTATAATCTCAAATCAACATCACAGATACTGCGAAGTAACTATTGTGAATGCACACAATGCGATATCGTTGCTGAAATCATATATTGTGTAGCCCTATGGTGTCAGGATCAAATAAATGTGCATGCATATTGCTTGTTTAGTTGTGCCCTCATCTCTGTGTTTTCATTCTTAGGGTCAGCCTGTGGACGGCTCCTCTTCTCAGGAGGACTCTGCACCTCCACCCGCCTCCTCCACTTCTACTCCATCTCCTTCTGCGCAGCCTATGGACACTTCTCCACCTCCGTCCACTACGCCACCATCCTCATCCTCCTCCACCCAGACCGAGGGAGCTCCACCTCCCGCGGCAGGCCTCAGGTATGACCAGATTAATCAAATAACTATCTCTACATGATCAGTTTCCACAGTGCAACAAAATGACAGTGATAGTACAAAGACACAAATAATAAAGAAGTAATAATAAAATAAAAAACAAAAATATACAATTTTGACAAATGTGTGTACAGTATATTATTACATACATTATTGTATGTATAGCTATATTATGTGCAAATTAAATGTTAACTGTGTGTTGTTGTTTATAAAAATAAGTTATAGTGTTGAATCTTGACAGATAAATGATGCATTATTTTGTTCTATTTTCTAGTGTAATGGTAAATGGATAACTAATACAAAAATACACTGGAGATTGAAAAAAGAGATCATCTATATTGGTTATGATTTTGTAGTAAGTTTGTTTTTGTGTGTGTTATTTTTGGAGCTTGATCACTGTTGGCATTTGTAGAACATTGTTTACATTTTTTAAATGACCTGTTTTAATGAATTTGTAGTATATGAATTTGGGATAGCATGAGCACATTTTTACATTTATATTTTGGATGTAATATTCCTTGAAACTTACTGTTTTGCTGAGACCTTATGCTGTTAAACACTGTGGTTTTAATTGTAGTTAGGAGTAAATAAAACCCAACACCTAATTTCTATACCTTCATAAAAATGTCATCGTTACTAGTTTAGTCATCAGTTTTTCACACTTGATGCTATTTCATCACAACGGGGCATTTTAGGGTGTGATTTTACACATCTAGAAATGTAAAGTTTTTTTTGGAGGAATTACAGCCTGGTGATTTTGATGCACGTGATATAAATAAACCAGTGTTTCACATAAGCGGATAATAAACATACGGTTGGATGTTTAGTTATATATTTAAACGTTCATGTGTGCTTTCACTTCTGTTTTATTTGGAGCATTTGCTTTGGAAACTGGAGTATTTTCTAACTCAGTTTTTTTTTTTTTTTGCATCAGTACACAATTTCCTGATTGAGGTGGTTTAACCCAAATGAAAATAAAGTTGGAAGTGGTGCTCTTGTTTTTTTTGAAAAGCAATACAACCCAGCTTCATAGTAACAAACCAGTCTTTATCACAGTGAATGAATTATTGTGTACTTTACATGACAAATCTGAGATTTTGATAATCCCTCACAAAATGAATCATGGGTTAACCTGCAAAGAGTTTGCAATAGAAGTTGTAATCCCTGTTTTTGTACAAGGTGAGCATGTGTACAGCTGAAAAAAACACCCTTACACTAACAATGAACCACATGAAAGACTGATTCTGTGTCTTTCAGAAAAATGACTAACAAATTTGGAAATGAAATAGAAACGTGAGTTTCTGTCTTTCAGGTGTTCATGAAACTAACAACAATGTTCCTTTTGGTCTCATTTCAACTTTTTATTTGACCCAAGAATGAAATTAGTAGGAAATGTAGAGAAACAAGCCGCCTACAATATGAGGTGAAACTGAGAGAGTATATTAAACCGGGAGACAGAGTTTCAGTCATGAAGGAGTAGGCTTTACTTCAATCTACCTAGAGATTGTTGACCTTTGACATCAGGTTAGGAAATGTGGTTTGTTTCTTGTGCTTATCAACTCAGCAAGTGTTTTTTTTTACCAGATCAGACATGCAATAAAAACGTCAATATTGTGAAATATTACAAAATATTTGAAACTAATTTCTGTTGGCAAAGCAGATTTTTTTAGCCACTAAGTCTTCAGTGCGATGCTTTAGAAATCTTTTAAACATGATGTTATAGTGATAAAGAAATATTACTATTAAAATAAGTGTAGATCCATAGATATAGATCATTACCCATATGGAAAACAGTTGTGCTGCTTAATATAATCTAAAAAACATAATAGCAACATAATATAATATCAAAAGGACAGTATTTTGACAATTGTAACGAAGTATTATTTGGTTTACGGTTAAGGTTAGGTTCCTTCTAAAGATAAAAAATGCAACCAAAACATGTTAGAAAATTATGTAATTCTAAGAAAATAATTTGTAATTTATGTGTGCGTTTATTATAGATAGATGGATGGATGGATGGATGGATAGATGGATGGATAGATATATGGATGGATGGATGGATAGAAAGACTAGTAGTATAAACATTAAAAGTTAAATAACAATGTAACATTTCTATATGTGTTTCCCCCTAGAGACTACAAAAGTCCCTTTTATTTTTCTGTTTTATCCCTATATGTTTTTTTTCTTAATTACTAACTAGTTCCCTATATATCATTATTTCCTTTCATGGTAAAACAATGATTGTGTTATTTAATTGGCAGCTTACTCTGTACTCAGCACACATCAGTGTTGTTTTATCGAAATCCAGAGCAGTTCATATAATACAATAACACAGATGATGAGTCACATTTTCTCAGTTTCATGCACAGTTGATCTGCACCAAAGCTGAAAACCAACTGTAGGAGTTTATCTATAATAAGATGTCTTTGTTAAACCACTGAAAAGCAAAGCTCCCACTACTCCTGCATCCTCATCGCCAGTTTAAAAGTCAAACGAACCAACATTCTTACCTCGACTGACTTGCTTTTTGGAACTAAAGGTTATGTTAAGTGTAAGAAAGCCTGCTTAATTGAGAGTCTGTCTCTGTTGGATTTATTCACTGACTGTGCACTAAGCCATACTCTCGCTGCACTACACTGTACATAGCCATTTGTAAATGCACATATTCATTTGTAAATTGTAACTCCTGTTTAGGCCCGTCACAATAATCAATATATCGACTTGTCGCACAACACATAGACATGATCCCAATCATTTTTGGTGATGCAATATATATTGCCCATACATAAATAAAATATTCTAGCTCAATTTTAGCTGATTGTGCAACATCACTATCTCTGATGGAGGTGTCAGTGTCAGCATGGTTAAAAAAACACTAGTATTTACTATAAATTACTATAGTATATTTTCATGTGGGTGTCTGACAGCTGAAAATAGATCTGGTAGCAGGTATCGCAGCCTCTGCTACTTTTTATCTTGCACTTGTTTGTTAATATTTATTATTTATTTAGGATATGCTTTTTCACATTCTGATATTGTTTAGTCGTTCTGTCATCATATATTGAGCAGCATAAAATAGTCCTAAAAGGACAATAATATCGTTTATAGCAATATATTTTAGTGCAATATATCGTACAACAGAAAATCGATATTGTGACCGTTTATAGCAAATGACAACCTGTATATTATGTTTAATTCTATTTGCATATCCCTGATTATTAACAGCAACCTGTACATTGTTCATCTATTTGTAAATATCTGATTCTAGTTAATAAGACTTGTATATTATGTTCATCCATCTGTAAATATTAGCCATAGATTTCTATAATTGCACTTTTGATTTATACCTATATCCTGGACTTGCTGCTATTGCACTTCTGGTTAGACTTGAACTGCATTTGCTTGTGTAATGACAATAAAGTTGAGTCTAATTTAGTCTATTTATATTATCTGACATAAATCAGCTTACATGAGCTCTTATGTTGTCTATTAGTGATAAAAATGACAGTAATATTTATATTTTAGTGATGCCTAACTATAAATGCTTATATAATAACTACTATAACTATAAATGCTTATATATGCTTTAGGAATGCATTTATAAATGTTGATGTCAGACGATGTTGTCTTTTCATCAGCCACCCAAGCCCAGCTGAGATGGTGGAGATGTTGTCAGAGCTGCGGAGGGTGGAGGAGAGACTCCAGCCCTTCATTCAGAGAGCTCACCTCATTCTAGAGGCCGCCACCACTGCAGACTACAACAACAATGTAAGAAGATCACTCCACGTTACAGCTTAGACACCATATTTATTTTTAAGGCTAGTGGGTATAAAAATAATTGGTAATGCTTTACAATAAGGTTGTATTAGTTAATGCATTTACTAGCATGAGCGATGAACATTACAGTATTTGTTCGTGTTAATTAGCATTAGGTAATGAAAATACAGTTGTTCATTGTTAGTTCGTGTTAATACACAGTGAATTAACTAATCTTAACAGGCATGAATTTGGATGTTAATAATGCATTAGTAAATGTTAAACTATGATTAATAGATGCTATAGAAGTATTGTTCATTATTTACTCTTGCTAGTAAATACATGAAGTAAACCTTATTGTAAAGTGTGACCAAATAATCTATTATTGATCATTTAATAATTAATTGTAATAACTAATATAATACAATGTACAGTCTTTGATTGAGTTGGCTTTAATTCTGTGAGAACATTATTTTATTCAGTTTATTCTTTTGAAGTGATTTATAACACTGTTAATCTAAAATACCGTTTTAGAGTTTTTAGCAATAATAAATTGTAAAAACTTAATATAATTTATGTCTGTAATATATGAAAATAGCCATAGAAGCTGGCATTGCATTAAGCACAAACAAACATGAGTGTCCATGATGTGTTAAAAGCTTTTGCCACCTAATTATCAGCCCACTTCATTTTTTTTTACATGCCTCACATAGATGAATCATAAATATTTCTGTGTTAATAAGCCAAATGTATCAGTTGAGTTAGATGATTTGCTAATCCATATCAGAACGAGTATTTCTCAGATAACGCTGTCTGCCCTGAACATGGAAAAATCTCATTCTCATTCCATTTATCATCATGAGAGATATGCCATTTATACACAATTTATCATTCTAGTCTCTCGCCTTCAAAAAGGTGTTGGTAAGTTTTTTGAAGATTTTCTGTGATTGATTCTGTTCATCAAAGAATCCTGAAAAAAACATATCACAGTTTCCTCAATGATATTAAAGGCTAATGAAACAACACTTTTTGAGCAAGTAGTTTTTATACCTCTGATTTAAAAAAAAAAAAAGCTAGGATAAGGGGTGCTTCCAGTTGTGTTGAGGTGGGAGTGTAGTATATGGAAAGAGGGACGGATATAAATAAAAAGGAGAAATCATTACTTGCATAAATGCAGTTAATTTGCACACCGGCAATGCAAACCTGCACACACTGAGGAGATGGAGAAAGCAGCATTTACTTCTCCCCACCAGAATCCCCTGAATCATACAGTTTTATTGATAATAGTGCAGGTACACTGCTTTATAAATCTGAACCTTTGTACTCAAACACAAGTGTGCATGCAGGAGAAAGTGAAGATGCTCCTGATGAGCTGCGTATTAAAGTCTCTCAGTGGTATTTTTCCCCCCTCAGTCACAGTTAAAAATAATTTAATAATACAAAGACCACAAATGTCCCATTGCACTTATAAAATGTGTATTGTGTTATATTGTTATAATATAGCAAACTACTTAGTAACTTCATTCACTTTGGCTTGTGTCAGTTATGTTTTCTGACATTGAAAGAGACCTTATGACGATGATATCTTACATAGCCACCTGAATAAGCAAAATAGGCTACATTTAAGCACATAAATTTCCAAATACCAAGAGCTGGAACCGCGTCTAGACAACTGGCAAACCCAGATTCCACCATTTCCAGGTTTGAAAAGTTTGCGGGTAAAAAAAACTAAATTTCCTTGCGTGTTATTAGGCCACAACAATCCAACAGCTCGCGTGCGGGGAAACATGTTGTGTATGCATGTTGGCACACTTAAAAATAGAGCACTGACAACCCGTGTCTCTGAACAATGACACTGTAACAGGTAAGACCAGAAGAGTCAGCCGAAACTTTCTCATGCATATAATGAAGTTAAATAATAGTGCACTGTGATCGGATCGAACGAGTTCTTACTCATGAATTAATGCTCAGAAACACTGAAAACCCAAAGACGTCACTGTGCATTCACCACTCAAAATTTGTGCATTTACCTCATGGCCGTGACATTTATTCGAAAAATCTTTTTAAACCGGAAGAACGAATATGCTCTAAACAACGCAAAACTAACCAATTTTCACTCAGTAGTGAAATGTTGGTGTCCTAATAGTGTTTTCATCAGTGTGTGCCACACATATATATCAGTCAATATCTCAATGTTTTTGGGTTTTATGACTCTTTAATGAGCAAAAGCTTTCAAACTGGGTAGATTATAGGAAATCGCCACATTGGTATGATTTTTGAAGGATTAACGCTTAAAATTAATCTTTGCCATAACAATTAAAATTTTTATCATATTAATAATTACAAAACACAATATTTTCAGTGTATTTTTAAACAAATTGGAGTTTTTTTTTTTTTTTTTTATGAGATTTTCTGACGAACTGTAAACGTTGGTATCGTGGTATAACTCAATCTTTGACTCACAGACTCAAGAGAGAGATGAGGACCAGCGCATTCTCAACCTGGTGGGGGAGGCCCTCCGTCTCCTGGGAAACGCCCTGGTGGCACTCAGTGACTTACGCTGCAACCTCCTGAGCAACCCTCCACGACACCTGCATGTCATCCGGCCCATGTCCCACTACACCTCCTCTGTTCTGACCCCCGCAGGCGTTCACCACCTTCCCATGCAGGTAATGCAAAAACAAGCTGCACATTACCCTGAAAGTGAAAGTTTTGCAGAGCACTTCACAGATGAGTACTGGGGTGTTTTTTGGCAGATGTAAATTTTCCAAAGTTTCAGGAAATACTGAGGTGATGGGGGTTATAACATGATAAACATAATATAAATTATTGAAGCTGACCTAATTAAAACCAAGCATTTACCTTGCCTACAGTTAAATCTTGGATCATCTGTGGCCATGTCAGCCAATGGCAGACCGGCAGCTGATGGTCAACCTCAGACTACTGGCCAATCAGATCAGCAAGGCCAGGGACCAACAGCTGCCAATCAGCCTGGTCCAGCCAATCAGCAGAGTGGACAAACAGGACCCAGAGTCATCCGGATCAGTCATCAGACCATGGAGCCTGTAGTGATGATGCAGATGAACATTGATGGTGAGTTGGACAGAGTGGTGCAACAAATTTTTTATTTCATATTTGTGTACTTTAATTGTTTGATATGTTTCAGATTCTGGAAATGCTGCACAGCCTAATGGACAACAGAATGGGACTGGCACCGGACAGCCTGGTTAGTTCTTGGATGAACTGTCTGAAAATATATTCATCATTTTATCAGTAGTTTCCTACTAATAATTACTGTTGACATGGGTATGATAATTGAGTAAAAATAAATTAATTTGTCACTTCATATAAAATCAACATTACATGGTTTACATACCTACCTATAGATAGATCATGTTCATTCATTCATTTTCATTTCGGCTTAGTCCCTTTATTAATCAGGAGTCGCCACAGCGGAATGAACCGCCAACTTATCCAGCATATGTTTTTACGCAGCGGATGCCCTTCCAGCTGCAACCCATCTCTGGGAAACATCCATACACACCCATTCACACTCATACACTACGGACAATTTAGCTTACCCAATTCACCTATAGCGCATGTCTTTGGACTTGTGGGGGAAACCGGAGCACCCGGAGGAAACCCACGCCAACACGGGGAGAACATGCAAACTCCACACAGAAATGCCAACTGACCCAGCCGAGGCTCGAACCAGCGACCTTCTTGCTGTGAGGCGAACGTGCTATCCACTGCGCCACCGTGAGGCCCAGATCATGTTCAAATCAAATAATGTGTCTTTAAATATTTCAATTAACTTTGGTGAAAAGAAAACATCATCATGTGGATTAAGTTTATTTAGTATATTTATTTAGAAATGAATACTATGCTATTCTGTCCTGTACTTATTCAAAAATATAAAATAAGTCATTATATTAGATATATTTTAACATTAAAATGTCATGCTGACAACCTAGGATTTACAAAGAAGTAAAAATGTTGAAATAAACCAAACAAACAAAATGTGTAATACCCTTAGGACAAAATTTCTGATCATCTTCAAATGTTGACCATTGTATGTGAATGATTTAACCAGAATAAATAAGCCTGTGTTTGTATGATCTACATGTTGCAGGTGCCCCCCCTACTGTTCAGATTCCTGGTTTACCTCCAGAGTTCATGCAGGCAATCGTGCATCAGGTCACCCAGCAAGCCATGGCCATGGCAAACGCTGCCTCTACTGGCCAACAGACGCAACAGACACCCCCACCTGCTGCAAACACAGGCTCCACTCCACCCCCGATGCCACCTTACCCACCGCAGGCCAGAGTGGTGTTCACCAGACCCTCCTTTACCCACAGGATGTCCAACCCTACTTTCACCACCAGAGGGGCCACCATCAACCTCAGGGCAGCTGTCCCAACTATGATGGGCCAACAGCCAGGACAGGTGAAAGACTTTCCTATTATTTGTTCAGGATATTGTAGTGTGCATAAAATAAGGTCATTTTGACACACTGTTTGGGACCATATAAGGTAGTTATGAGATCCATAAGCTTTCAATATTTGTTGCATAAAGGTTGGTCTCATCGATTTAAAACGATTGTTATTGCGATTAAAAATGTTGCCTTTGATAAAACAATAACACGTAGACTTAAAGCAGAGCTAAATGATGAGTTCACATTTGTTTACTTGCAGATTACTTGAATCAATCCCACATCCAGATCCAACAAGAGGATCTTAAATTAAGTGAAGAACACAAATTTCTCTCAGATTTTTAAATTAATTAGTTAATTAAATTATTTTTAAGTTTATTTAAGTTTTTTTAAGTTTAAAGCCAGATGAAGCAAAGCTGATGTTTTCAACAAGAGAAACCCTGTGAATGGTCCATTTAGAAGGCTATTCGTGTTTACTGTAGTACCAGTAACTGCGCCATGGATTTGTTACAGAATTGGGAGTTATACATAAGAATTGCATTATAAGAATAATAAAGGGGTATGAAATGACTAAAGGAGTAATGTAATTACAGCAATTTTGTCAAGCTTAGCATTTGTACATTTGCATCTATGCTTAATGTATTCAGGCTAGTGTTTTTCATACATTTATCATACAAACCACATTTTTTTTAACTAAAATAAACACACCAGTTGTGAAACACTATATGCTTAATTTCCCACACAATGCATTGGCAGTGTTGTGGTTTGCTAAATGTGGAAGGGATTTTGCAGTATTATCAATTGTGGCTCAGACATTGTGTGTTAGTTTTATAAGGGGGTGTGTGTGTGTTTTCCATCAGGCTGGACACTTCCCTCCCGCCGCTCTGAATCAGATGATTGGAGGACTGGTTGGGCAGCTTCTAACCGGAGCTGCTGGACAGACGGGTACATGTTTGCATTATACATGCATTGCTTTGACTAAAATCAATAACATAATGAGCTCTGAGCCTTTCAGTTTCATGCAAATGAGGTCACAGTATACTTGACTAGACCGAAGATGTTTTATGAAATACTGCTGTTTAACATTATGATGAGAATATCTTACTACTTTAATCCACAGCCAGCCAAACCGCAACATCCAATTCACAAACGTTCACCTTCTCCACGTCTGCTTCCACAAGCACTCCATTTGCCTCCACGACCACCACAAGTGCCTCTGGGCCAACACAGTCTAGCAGTAGCAGTACTAGCACCAGTACCAGCTCCAGTTCCAGCTCCAGCTTCAGCACCAGCACTTCCCAGCCAGGAGCTGTACCGCCGCTGCCTCAGGAAAACCCTTTTGGGGGAAACCTGGAGCAGTTGTTGGGCTCTTTGCTGGGTGGAGCTGTTGCCGCAGGTGGCCCAAGCCCTTCCATAACAGTCACAATGCCTGGGGTTCCCACCTTTATACAAGGCGTCACAGACTTCATGCAGGTAAATATACCTTATTTATCTCTTTGACTTTTCACATCTTCAAAACTCTGAAATTCCACAATACAAGGAACAGTTCACCCAAAAAATACATTTTTGACATCTTTTACTCAGCAATTTTTCTTTTTCACAATTAAAGTCTATTGAGATGCTGTTGAACAACTGCAACATTTTAAGCAGTCATTAATCTAAATGCCTCTGATTTGCCAACTGTGTTCATAAGCACAGTAGAAATGTGTGATTGCTTCTAATGAAATTAACATAAGCATGTGAAAAAGAAATGTGATGCAGTGTGAGCAGATTGCAAATGTTAATTCATTTTTAAATTTCACTGCAATTGCAGTAGCTTAAAATAATTGTTTGTGTGGGGAATTCTTGTTCATTTTGGCAGTTTTGCATGAGATGACTTCTAGAATGATTGTGAAGGTTTTGTAGGTGAGGGCATCTGCTTTTTTTGATGTATGAGTTGTGGTGATGCACCGAAATGAAATTTCTGGATGCAATTAGCTGAAAACCGAAACCAAAAATGTATAATTACATATTAATATATTTTAATTATTAAATAATATAATTTAAGACTTTTTAAATTGAATTCGATAACTCAGATTATACTGTTTAAACCCCCCCACACATTTTAAAATAACATCATTTGTGACCCCAAAACCATTCTTCCAAAAACAGCTCCTGTTGACTGTCTTTGTGAGGAACATATTAACCAGAAACTCTATATTTCTCCCAGTTTTTTTGTAATGCATGCTGGTGTGTGTAAGAGTTTTACGCATCTCTGTCATCAGGCTTCCCAAACACTTTTCTCTCAGCCTCCTGCGGGACAGCCTCCCGCCTCGACCCCCAGCGCCCCCACAGCACCACCAAACACAGCCAGCGCTCCTGGAGCCGCAGCAGCAGCCGCCGAAGGCCTGAACCCTGAGCTCTTTACCGGGATAGTGCAAGGAGTCCTGTCCACCATGATGGGCTCCCTAGGTACCCCTCAAAATGAAACCGAGAGTATTGCTCAGTTCATCCAAAGACTGTCCCAGACCAGCAACATCTTCACTCCTGGTACTGGAGATGCTATGGGTGAGCACTATTTGGTTGATGATTCTTTTCTTTCCATCTGAATGAGGAAAACTAAAGAACCTGCATGTGTGTTTAGGTTTCTTCGGTGATCTTCTGGCTTTGGTGTGCCAGAACTTCTCTATGGTGGACATGGTGCTGTTGCTTCACGGGCAGCACCAGCCGCTGGGGCGAATCCAGCCTCAACTCGCCCAGTTCTTCACTGAGCATTTCCTGCAAGGCCGTGAGCCCACCGAGGCCAACATTACTGTATGTTTTAAAGTTCACCTTTTGTCTTTCATACAGTACTGTTTATATTAAAGGTCTGTTAAATTGTATAGATCACAGTGCTTAAGTTAAAGGGATAGTTCACCCAAAAATGACAATTTAGTCACCATTATCTCACCCACAAGTGGTTCACGAAACAGAAAAGGAGATATTTTGAAGAAAGCTGAAAATCTGTAACCATTCACTTCCATAGTAGGAAAAACAACTACTATAAAAGTCAATGGGTACAAATAGTTTTTTTTAAAATATCTTCTTTTGTGTTTAACAGACAAACTCATAATGGTGTAAAACAAGTAAAGTGTGTTTAAGTGATGACAGAATTCAACAGATTACATTGGTTATTTTCAGAGAAATCTAATGCAAAATGCGCTGATTTAATGTAATTGACTCTACCATAATAACAAACAGCCTTTAACTTGATCATTTTTGATATTTGTGAGGAAAAACAAAACAATCTAAAGACCTTTACTGCAAATACAAATGCACAGCTAATTCTACTCATTAATAAAAAAATTGTGTACATTACTACTTAAGTATATTTAGTACATTAATATCATAAAAACAATAAGTATGAATATCCCACATTTTTGTCAGTGGTTAACAAGTTTTTGTCAAACAATGTTGTGTAGAATGATAGTGTTGTTTAATTTGGCTTTAGATGAGTTAATTTGTTAATTGTATATAATGTTATTACCCAAAAGTCAAAATTCTGTTTTCATTTACTCACTGTCCAAGCCTGTTCCTTTATTAAACACATAAGAAGACATTTAAAAAAACGTTAGAAACCTGTAACCATTGACTTCCACAGTATTTGCTTATCCTACTATGAAAGTCAATGCTTACATGTTTTTAGCTTTCTTCAAAATATCATCTTTAGTGTTCAACAGAACAAAGAAACTCATAAGTATTTGGAAGCACTTGAGGGTGAGTAAATGTTTATTTTTGAGTGAACTATCCCTCAACGCTAGTCCTGGAATACCCCCATAAACTTCCCTTCTTAAAAAAAATGTCTCTATAATCCCACATCCTGTAATGAGTTTTCGTGAAATATAAGGGAAACAACTAAAATGTTGAGTGAAAACAGTACAAAATATCTCCAATGCTACACACAAAAATCAAAAGAGCTATTCTGGAGTGCCCAAATCAGCCTGAAAATCACATAGTTTTACTTTGACTAAACTTGAATGAAAAACAAGAAGTGACTCTTTGGAAGAAACTTTTCAGCTCAAAGCTACAGAAGAGCATAAATGCTTAATAAAGCACAAAGAGGTTATTTACAAAGTAATTGACCACGAGTACTACTGCTAACATACATAATATGTACGCAGTGGATGAGACAGCAGACAGACAATGTATACAGTGCATTACCTGTAGTCTGCACGCAATTTTTATTGTCTTAATTTGAATGCCTCGATTAATTCATTTGTTATTGACTGTGAATAAGTACTTTTGCGATGATACCTGTAATATTAATAAAATATAATTAATTATATATCTAGTAATTTGCTCTTTTGCCAACTCTCTGAACGTGCACTTTATACACTTAAAATTGGCGTTTCTGTGGTTCTGTAAATTTTGCATCTTTTCCACTCGTGTACAGTTTTGGTTTTGCTTTCTCTGTTTTTTTTTCTTCAGCCTTTTCTCTTTCCATCTCTTACTTTGTCTTTTTTTAATTTCTCTTTCTGTTTTAACAGGCAGCTGCTGATGACCTAATCGCTGAACTTGAGGAATACATCACAGAAAGCTTTGTAAGAATCTTTGAAAAGATATTTATGATTTCTCACTTTTGAAAAAGCATTAAAATTGTTACAGCTCAAGTCTGTTGACAGAAAAAACTGCCTATATTCAATCGTTCAATTATTTTAAACTTTCTATTTAAAGAATCTTTATGAAAATCGCTTTTTCAGCAAAAATATTCACAACTGTCTACATTGACCATAATAAGAAATGTTTTTAAGCACCAAATTTCTGAAGGACCATGACACTGAAAACAGGAGTAATGATGCTAAAACTGAGCTTTGCCCACACGAGAATAGTTAAATATTAAAATGTATTAAAATAGAAAACTTTAAAATAGTTTTCAGAAATAGAAAATTTGTTGCTTTTTTTACAGTCCTAGATGGCGTTGATATGCTTTCAGTTTGTGTAGACTACCAGAGGTAATGTTTCGTAGCAGGAAAAGGAGTGAAACTGATGCATGTTTGATGTGTAAACTTCCTGTATTCCTCCTAGTCAACTGTGGCAGTCCGCGATGGAGTGGATATCACGCAGACGAACCGGGCTTTTCTCAGACAGCAGCTCACAGGAATCGCCACCCACATTCTGCAGTGCACCGGTATGTCTAGACGAGAAGCATCAGAAAATGGCATCAGTTTCTCTGTCACTTTAAAAACCTAACCACAAGTTACAATTTATCCAACAAATATTGAAATTGATGTTTTTTCTCTTTTCAGATCAGACATTTGGGCCTCGGCTACTGCAGCTGTGTAACCGTGCTCTCTTTGAGTGTCTGGCTCTCAACCTCTACTGTCTGAATGGAGAACAAAGTGCCCTTACTGCCGTCATCAACCACCGCATTGTTAGTACCTGAAACAACAAAAATCAGACTCCTACATCCCCCTCGTCTCGGTTATTCCTTTATAGTTCATCCTGCGACATGCTCGCTGTAAATGAAATTGCGGGGGATACATTTCCATGTTGGTGGGGGACTGCATTTATGCAGGAAACTTGACAATTAATATTCTGATTAAGGCGTTATGGGTTAGACGCGTTGAGGGAGTCATGGAAACAAAATATGAATTGTTTATTGAAATAGTGTAGTACAAAAAATATTATAAAGCTTGAAAGTGAAATCCTTAAAGTTGATTCTATTAAGTGATTGGTCTTTAACCTATGGCAAACTCAAAGGGTGTTTGTGTACATGAATAAATGCAAACATGTTAATTACATAAGTGCAGATACTTTGAATGAATTGAGTTTGCATGTGTTCTCTATCAGAGGACGATGTCAGCAGAGGTGAACCCTAGCCTGGTGAACTGGTTAACCAGTATGATGACCATGAGGCTGCAAGTGATACTGGAGCACATTCCCATCACAGAGGAACAGATCACACATTACATCATCAACAGACAGGTTTGATTCCTCACATTCCTACTGCTTGTTTCCACATAAATACAGCCAGCTGTGATGTTTTTTTGAAAAGTGGGGGTGACCTTCATGAACCTATCGTGAAACTGTTGTGCAACTTTATAAACTAAAAAGTAAGTTATAGTTGATGTACCATATTTTAAGGAGTAAAAGTTCTACATTTTGAAATGTGGTGACACTTCTGTTCCTAACAGCTAATATAATGAAACGTCAAGCCAAAAATGTGCTGAATTGTGTTGCAAAGTGCATTTCTCACATGACTAGTTTATTTCAGTATACATTAATTTGTTTAGCAATAACATTTATACAAAAAAAACAAGTTAATAATGAATCCCACTATATTTTCTCCATGTTTTATTATGTTTTTCATTCATTTGTCTGTAGTGATTTTGAGCTAGAGTGAAAATATAATAAAAGATGTTATGACATTATTAGCCTGCCCATCTTGGTCCAAAATCCTCTGACCCAACCTGATTTTTTTGTGGTCTTCTCTTGATGTAATTAAGTATGAAATTAGGAAGGAAAATGGTCAGAATTGGTAAGTTTCAGTATCATGACACTTCTTTCATCAGGCACATTTATTTACATCAGTGGCAAAAATATATATCAGTTCCTAGATATCAGTTTTCTGATATTTAAATGTAATACACAGTCCTTCTCTTTTTAGTGGCACTGTTTTATACTAGTGTTATATATGATGATTTTATTTAGTCTTTTAACTTGTTACATTGGGATTTCACATGTACATCTCTCTTACAGAGTGAAGAATCTGTACAAAGACCTATGCCAGATCCAGAGCCTCAGAATGTGGAGGTAAGTACATTTGAAATTCCAGTTTTGGGATGTACTGCAACTGGATATGAATATACATGGCTTTGGATGTTACTCTGCAGTCTTCACTGTATCCTCAGATGGGGGACAGTCTCTCTCCGACCCCTGCTACTACAGCAGAAGAAGCTCTAGCCTCATCCCAGGACGCAGGAGCAGTGGGAGCTCCAGCTAGAGATGGAGAGGGAGCTGTTGGAGGAGAGGAGACGGGGAGAGATGCTGAAGCCTGGGCGGCTGCGTTGCCCCCCGTGAGTTACTTGCACAGATGCAGCATCTTAGGTTGAAATCAATCACATTTCAGCAGCAAACCTCTGGTTTGTTGTTCTTCAGCCTATAACAGGGTGTCCGCGGGGTCTTAAAAAGTATTAAGTTTACTGAAATATTGACGTGTAGGGCTTAATTTTACAAATAATATAACCGTCTGTTGTGCATACGTTTAGCTTATTAAAGTTTTATAGAGTTTTTAGTTATTCAATTCAAGTGAATTGAATTTAATTTAATGTAGATTGTGTCAAAGCAGCTTAACATGTTCTAGTAAAGTCCAGATTTCAGAGTTTAAGTTCAGTTTAGTTCAGTTCAGTGTGGTTTAGGTTTCACTGCTGAAAGTTCAAACACTGAAGAGTAAATCCACCGAAGCGCAGCTCCACAAGTCCCGATCCGAGCAAGCCAGTGGCGAGGAAAAAAAGAATTTCACCAATTGACGAAGTGAAGGGGAAAAAAACCTTGAGAGAATCCAGGCTCTGTTGGGCATGACCATTATTCTTCTGGCCAAACTTCCTGTGTGGAGCTGCAGTTATGAAGTGATGTTGACAACATTTACATGTATACAACTATGGTCTGCTTGATTTGACACATTATTTAAAATATGTGGCTAAGAAATAACTAATTAGAATTAGTTTCTTGATGTGGAAAGCAAATTTTTTTCTGATGGGGCATTAAAAAATCCTTAGCATTTAGACCTATATAGTCTGAACTTTCATTCTTGATGGTCTTAAAAAGGTCTTAAATTTGACTTGGTAAAACCTGCACAAACCCTGTATAAGTTATGTAAGGGATAATCAACTGATAGCTGTGCGCTAAAGCATTTTAAATGCATAATCCTGAGGCAAAGAACTCTGCAAAGTCAATTTAAATAATTTTAACACGCGCCAATCCATTGACTGTCCTTCCTATTAAGTGGTCATTTGCCAAGTTATAGAGCAGTTAAAACTAGTTTTGCTCTTTGCTGTGCAATATTTGATGGAATTTTGACATTTGTGACATGTTAGATCTCCTAGTCCCTGCTTTAAAAAAAAATCACAGGCAGACAAAGAGGAAGCACACGCATGAAAGAGATCATGTGTGCGCATGTAAAAGACACAGACATATCTAATAGCTCATATTAAGACAGGTTAGCTACCTTCTATTTTTGAGCAAATCTGTGAGTTGGTTGATCAACATTGGCTCCCTGTCCTTGGGATCACACAGGAATGAAGGCTTTGGAAACTGTCACTGAGTTTATATCGAACTGTGATCAAAACTGACTGGAACTACCTGTCCATGATTGTATTGCACACCTTACAGCCAATCAGAATCAAGAATTTTAACAGACGATGGAATAAATAAGAAATAATTGATTTCCATCTAATGAGCTGCACATTTTAGAATGTTTGGCAGACAAACTGAGTCAAGTAGGACAATTAAAAGCTTTATATTTAGTGTATTATTTAAGCACCAATGGTTGTTAGCTCATCCCTATTACTATGACTGCCTCTTTGTGTATGACTTATTAGCATTTTGCCAGGACGATCATGGAATATGTGAGTGAATGTTTGATGAGCGGTGTGATTTGCAGGAATGGGTTCCCATTATCAGACAGGATCAAATGAGTCAGAGGAAGATAAAGGCCCAGCCTCCTCTCTCTGATGCATATCTGCTCGGGATGCCAGCAAAGCGCAGGAAGGTAAATGTTATTTTCATCATCACATTGCAATACACTCATGTTTTTTTCTCACTGTCAATGTCAGATTCATTTCTATAGCACCATTTTAACAATAATTGTTGACTGTACAATATATCCAAAAACCAAACTGCTATTCCAGAGTTTTAGTGCAAAAACCTCACCTGAGGAACATTGAATAGTCCAAACTAACCTAACTGTTTCATGAACCTATAGTAGGTCAAACAGGTATGCAGGTGTTAATCCATTCATGGGTATAAAATGACTTTGAAATTATTGATTTTGACTTTGAAATTAAATTATTACAAAGTAAAATATTATAATCATGGCTTCACAGGGATATAGTTTCTACCAGTCTGGTTAAGCATCACAATAATCAAAATATTTGTGATTGTGTGTCTCCTAGATGGTGAAGAGTGATGGGCTCAGACTGTCTCTCTCTGAGGCAGTGAGTCAAGCGGCCAGATCAGCCGGTGTTACACCCATCACAGCTCCTAATGCCCTAGAAGGAGACTTAGAAAATCCTGAGCTTCAGGAAGCCTACAGTGAACAGGTATCTCGAGTGGAACTTAATCAGTATGTGTTTTTTGTTTGTTTTGTAATTAAGACTTTTATTACAGATAATTTTGTGCTCATCTTGATTCTGAATGTAAATTATTAAAGGCCCTGATATATTTGCAGCGAAGTTCCCATTCCATTTTCATTTGGAGGTAAAAAGTATGAATATTAGATGAATATGTAAATATATTCTCATATTCAGCTTTTTACTCTTAATAAAAAAAACATACAACTAGATTTACATAATTAAGAAAACAGTTAATTGTACATCTGATAATAGTGATGTGGCACATCATGTTTAGTTATGTTGCACTTTATACAGTGCACATGGTGTTTAGAGTACATGAATGGAACTCTATATTAAGTTAGATTTTTATAGTAATATTAAATAATTATAATTGAATCTTTATTTTATGGGCCATGCTAGGTATAAAAAAATTGTTGAATTGCAATTACAGTGTTCCTACACTTTCATGAACAGCAGATTCAAGCACTTTCAAGGACTTTTTAAAACACCATTAATTTTAAATCAAGCACCTTTGTAATTCACACCCCAGCATATAAAGCGCCATGAAAATCTTTAGTGTACAATTCACTTTAACTTAATACTTGCGTTAAAAATGTCAGTAATTTTCAAGAAGTTTGACATATTTTAAAAGTCATATTTAAAGAACTTTTATAAAATTTGCTGCATTCAATACTGGTAATATTCAAATGTAGTTTCTGAAATATTGATTAAATGTCCATTATTTTTCAGTGTTATTGTGCAAGATTTATGTTTTTTCATTCTGTTTTTGACAATGGAGTATCATTGTTGAAATAAAACCATAAACAAATTTAATTCAAGCACTTTCAAGGACCTACGTTTGTTCTCAAGTACTTTCCAGGCCTTGAATCCATCTGTCTGACATTCAAGTACTTTAAAGTATTTTCAAGAAGCATGGGAACCCTGAATTAAGTAAAATACCAACATTCCAATTTGGATTTCCAGAAAAGATACAGTTCTTTATTTCTAGGTTGCATACAAGCATACATGTGCACTGTATAAATATTTTGACCTGTACTCCAATCATGTCAAAACTAATTTTACTGAATAAAGTAACTTTTTTTAATTGAAGTTTTGAGACGCCTTTTAAGAGGCTCACTAAATTCGTCTTTGACTGTAGTAGTGGATGCTGGTTTGAGTCCCGGCTGAGTCAGTTGGCATTTCTGTGTGGAGTTTGCATGCTCTCCCCGTGTTTGCTTGGCTTTCCTCCGGGTTTTCATTTCGGCTTAGTCTCTTTATTAATCTGGGGTCGCCACAGCGGAATGAACCGCCAACTTATCCAGCATATGTTTTACACAGCGGATGCCCTTCCAGCTGTAACCCATCACTGGGAAACATCCACACAATCTCATTCACACACATACACTATGGACAATTTAGCTTTAACCAATTCACCTGTATCGCATGTCTTTGGACTTGTGGGGGAAACAGGAGCACCCGGAGGAAACCCACGCCAACACGGGGAGAACATGCAAACTCCACACAGAAACGTTAACTGACCCAGCCGAGGCTCGAACCAGTGACCTTCTTGCTGTGAGGCAAACGTGCTACCCACTGCGCCACCATGAGGCCCATAAAGAAACATATACATGATATTTTTCAAAGTGCAAAAGAAATCTTAGTTACATACATTTGTTACAAACAATTGCATTTTCAGTTTCTTTGTTTTAACACCTCTTAAAAAACCTTTTAGTTTTAGGTTTTGACTATATTTTGACTGACACAACCCACTGATGTAATCTTAATTTTCTTTTTCTCCTCAGCTGAAAAATGACATCCAGAAGCGAGTAAAGGACGACCCGGATTACAACCCCAGGCGGTTTCCTAACACGCATCAGGTGTTTCCTCCAGACTCCTAATTTTTCCTCTTGCTTACATGTTCAGCTCTGTTCCTCGCGTGGGGTGTGTTTGATTTGCACAGTTGTGTGTTGTCAGACGAGACGACTTCACTCCTCACATTTCTATCAGTATCTTTTAACAGACTATGAGTCTCGACTTTGCTGGTCCACGTCTGGATGCTTCATCAGATGTTCTGTTGTGTAGTTCATGCATGTATGAAGGAGTGGCGTGCTTTCTGTGCACGAGCAACATCTGATAAGCATCTCTTCCTGGTCAACACAGATACATTTGTGTTAAGAGGTGGTCTGAGCGCCACCGCTGCATCACAACTGTGTTATGGTTCGGTCTGATGAATGACAACAATGTAAGTGAATCCAGAAATAAATACGCGCAGATAACAAAAGCATAGACCTGATAATGCAGAAAGGATGCTGTTGTTAAAAGCTTTACTGATTATATAACATTACGCCTTGCCTTTCACCTCTCCCATGATTCTGCTACGGCTTTATCTATGGTACCTTGCAAAATAATAATCAATGTGTGTAATTATGTAATTTGGACAACTATGACATTTGAAACCATGAATGTAAAATGCCTGAAATTAAACTTTTTTGCACTGGTTTAGTGCATTTTCTGCGCTATTTTGTTTTTTGTCAAATCAGAGATTTCTTTATGATATTACTTAAATTAATAGAGTTAGCCGTCTTAGAAACAGTTTATTTTAGTAACTATTTAAAATGTTAAGTCTAAGTGTGGTTTTTTTTGTAGTTTACTCATTTCAATTTTTAGTAGTATGGTTTTGATTTTGTCATTTTTACTAGTTAAAACATTTATACACTACGTGACAAAAGTCTTGTTGCTTATCCAAGTTTTAGGAACAACAAATAATAACTTCTAGTTGATCATTTGGTATCAGAAGTGGCTTATATGAAAGGCAAAGACCTCTAGATTACGCTTATTTTACCAAAATAAAATATGATTATGCCTTGATTTTTAATGATTTATTTAGGACAGTAAGGTCTGACTTTGCTTAGACAAAAGTCTTGTCACTTAACCCAAATAATGTACAGTATAGAATATAAAGTCATGGTGCAGTGGAAAAAGAATTAATATTGTGTATGACTCCCATGAGCTCGCATGACTGCATCCATACATCTCTGCAATGACTCAAATAACTTATTAATAAAGTCATCTGGAATGGCAAAGAAAGTGTTCTTGCAGGACTTCCAGAGTTCATCATGATTCTTTGGATTTATCTTCAATGCCTCCTCCTCCATCTTACCCCAGACATGCTCAATAATGTTCATGTCTGGTGACTGGACTGGCCAATCCTGGAGCACCTTAATCTTCTTTGCTTTCAGGAACTTTTATGTAGAGGCCGAAGTATGAGAAGGAGTGCTATCCTGCTGAAGAATTTGCCCTCTCCTGTGGTTTGTAATGTAATGGGCAGCACAAATGTCTTGATACCTCAGGCTGTTGATGTAGCCATCCACTCTACTGATCTCTCACATGCCCCCATACTGAATGTAACCTCAAACCATGATTTTTCCTTCACCAAACCTGACTGATATCTGTGAGAATCTTGGGTCCATGTGGGTTCCAATAGGTCTTTTGCAGTATTTGTGATGCAGTTCAACAGATGATTCATTGGAAAAATCTACCTCCTGACACTTTTTCAAATGATTAACTAGAAGTCATGTTATTATTTGTTGCTCTTACAACTGGGATCAATGACAAGACTTTTGTCAGGTAGTGTAAACTTGCTGAAAAAAAATTCCAGGGTGGTTTTAGCTTGGGAGACCAGTTGGAATGATCAGCTAAAACCAACTTGACCAGACTAATTTAATCTGTAAATAGTTGGTTTTGGCTAATTTAGCTTGTCATCGTAAACTGGCTTGAAGTTACATCTTCGAAATCATCAAGAAACATTTTCGAATAGGCCTTTTAAATAAACTACATATTTGAAATCTAAGCAACTACATTCTCGCCTGAAGAAGTCTCAAAATGCATTATGTAATCCAACAGCCTCAGTATATTTCAAATTGTAGTGAGTTTAGTTCTTTGATTGGCACTCGCTGTGGGCGGAGTGATACACAAGGGTGAAGAGGCTGGATCAGTGCTGATATTACTGGAGTGTTGCACGGCTATTATCCAATCATATATATATATATTCATTCATTCATTCATTTTCTTTTTGGCTTAGTCCCTTTATTAATCTGGGGTCGCCACAGCGGAATGAACCGCCAACTTATCCAGCATATGTTTTACGCAGCGGATGCCCTTCCAGCTGCAACCCATCACTGGGAAACATCCACACACACATACACTACGGACAATTTAGCCTATACCCAATTCAACTGTACCGTCTCTGGGAAACATCCATACACACCCATTCACACACATACACTACGGACAATTTAGCTTACCCAATTCACCTATAGCGCATGTTTTTGGACTTGTGGGGGAAACCGGAGCACCCGGAGGAAACCCACACCAACACAGGGAGAACATGCAAACTCCACACAGAAACGCCAACTGACCCAGCCGAGGCTCGAACCAGCGACCTTCTTGCTGTGAGGCGGACGTGCTACCCACTGCACCACTGTGAGGCCTCATATATATATATATATATATATATATATAATTAGATATATAGATTAGATATATACTATACTAGATATATATATACACACAAACTCCCTCTGAATCTGTTTACTACCAATAGAAACAACCACCATCAGCTATATAGAGAAACAGAAGTATAAAATGGTCAAATTTATTTCCACATTCAAGATGTTGAATCAGAGGTATATAAGCCTGAATACTTTATGTAAAATTTAATAAAAATTAAGGTCGATCAGTTTTTACTTTGAAATGCTGCTATGCATACAACTCCCTAGACCTTTTATATAGTTCTCCACATATTGCTGTATTGTTTTCCCTGTTAATTTGACTTAAATTGGATGGTCTTGAAGTCTTAGTCAAACCTGCAGTAAACCTGATTTAATTTAAGTCAATTATTTTAGTTGTATGGGTTTTGATTTTTGTTAACTATAATAATCCTGATTCAGACATAAATTTTTATGATCATAGAATTAATGCACCAAATATATTCTTTAGTCAAGCGGTTATCAAGCCATTAGTTGCCATGGACACTCAAATATGATACGACCAGTACCATTGGAAATGCATTCCTTACTGTATGCATTAAAGTGAACTACTGAGCAAAGTGACCACCAAAACAGCTGTACATATGAAGATATATATGCAAACATATTTAGACATTAAGCTGTTTTGTGGTATTTATTTTGTGTTGTGCACAAATATCCTTAATTCATCAGTAAAAATGTCTCTGTACCTGTTATTAGTGTGAAAAGGAAAACTGTTGCAGTTATACTGAAACTGCAGCCAAACATATGTTGAAGCTGAAGATTACATCATTTCTAGTGAACTCCCCACCCCCACAACCACCAGCTGCCAAAATGTTTGTATTTAAGAAAAATACAATATGATTGGTGTGTAGTATAAAATCATATACTCTCAGAAAGATACAACGATTTAATCTTTATGAGGCTGCTTCTGTGAGACATCACGATCAAGTCTGGAGGTTTTGATGTTAGAAGATTTCAAGACTTTATTGTCAGACAACAAAGCGGAGAAATTCCAGAGAAGATCTCCAAGAGAGTGACGCATATGATGTCTCCACAATCTTTTACAATTTTTTCAGCTTTTACATCAACAGCAGCGATAAAGATAGTAAAGGCCCCATCTGATTGGTTAGATTTGGAAAACAATCGGTGCAGCACACAAATGCTTGGCACAATATTTATTACACTAATAAAAATATATTTATATTACACTAAATAAAAATTGCATATATTATCACGATGACGATAATTTTTTCATATATTGTGCAGCCCTACATGATATATTACATATTACACACTCTCCTACAGGCCTCTCGTGGATACAGTTTCTCCTTACAGGTATGTTTACATATATGGTCAGTTAATTTGTTGACATATTACACACTTCCACTCAGGTCTCTCATGGTTACAAGAAACAAAGATATAATGGTAGATACTTGCATGTTTACTTCAAACTTTAATGAAGCAAAGTCTACTTCAAGAGAAAAAAAAAAAAAGCAAGACATTACTTTTAAAGCAATCAGGTTTTGTGAATAAGTAAGACCCAACATGCCATGCTCTGTTTTTCATGTTTACCTTTTGTGTTTAACATAATCAGGCCACTCCCACAGCTGATTGTTTGCATGTGTAGATCCAGCTGCAGGTCAGTCAACTTGCCTGACAGGTTTAAGTCAGCAGTTGCTCTGTTGATTAATCCTAAAACCAACTTCACTAATTAGCACATCTTCCCCTTTGATTAACTATGAGAAGATGCTTCTGGGACCAAGAGAAACTGCAGGTATGTGCTTTTAGTTCTAAAGTGACGTTTTGTGAAGGAACAAGCTCATTTTTCCATTTGCATTTAACCATTTGCATACATTGACTTGCAAAAAATTGCGTATGCAAGTGAATTGGAGTTGAATTAGATTTTTCAACTGTATTAAATTTCTTACTACTTCATAGATTAATGAAGAATTATTGATTGGAACAGGAACTAGAACTTTCAGAACAATTTCGGGAAGGTTATTATGCGTATACTGAAAACAATGACGTCGTGTTCATTTGCATGTGCGTTACATTGGAGGAGGAATAGAAAGTATCTTTTGTGCTGATCCACGTTCATGCCATGTAAGACATATCAGTGGAAGGTCCTGCTTTAATATGGTGAGCCTAAATGCATTTTAATTTCATTTAAAAACTATTTTAGTAATGTGCGAACTAGGCAACGTGTATTTATTAATGTTTTTAGTCTAGAAAAGTTGTTTTCCCTCAAGTTTAAGAAAAGTATTGTCAAATATATTTTGTCATGTATAGAGCAAGCACTATATATGTCATACATTGTCATATATAGAGGGTTTTTTCCCTGAAAATGACGATTGATCAGAATAACGAATGATTATGTGCTGTAAAAGAAAATCAGTGTTAGTGCTGTAAATAATTCTTTCTTAAAGGCGCAGTAGGTGATTATGTTTAGAAACATTTTGTTGTGCTGGTTGAAAGTCTCTTCACATTGCAATAGTAATGATTAAAGTAAGTGATCTACATGTATTTATATATTCTGGGTAAGGCATAAGACTAAAAATGTTCATTCAATTAAAATTTGTCAGGCCGATAATTCCCATAATTAGCCCAAACTGTCAACAAATGTAGATTTGTACAAGTGTGCACCTCTGTTCAAGCAGATCACTGTTTGCGCATGCACATGTGCCCATGAGAGAGAGAGTGACTGGTAAAAACAAATGCTGAATCAAAACTTTTTTCAAATACTGAATCAATATTGGAGTTACTTTTGCATGCTAAAGGAAGGATGACACCATGGCTAAAGTATTTCTTTTAGACAGTTAATGTTATGTTTTAAAACCGTTCTAGTCATGCAAAGCTTATGTAGATTTTGTTGTTGAATGGGTTATATGCACAGAAGTGTTGTTCAGCCACTGAAATCTTCCGGCGAACGATTGATGTGACTATTTTCAGTTCATAAATATTGCACGTTATGACAAGTTTTGCTTGCTACACAACTGAAAACGTGCTAGATATAATACAGTTTTTCATTGGGAATTGTAGTATTATAAATTACTATAAGGTTTTCTAACTGGCGAATGACATGATCTAGTGGGTTGTCTACTGTCATCTTTAATGTGTGCGTTTGTGATTTCAGGAGCCGTGGCTTTTGACGGCAAGGGAGGGGGATATGTTTTAAAGATATCATGCTAACGAATAGCATTTAGGCAGATCACCTACTGCACATTTAACTCTTTGAAATATTGGTATTGTGTAAACTAAAAATAAATACATAAACGTCTGAAATCTTGGCACCTTTTTTTATCATTTGTGCAAACAAATATTTGTAGTTATCTAAAAATAAATAAAACACTTCCTTAAAAAAATCAGATTATTTCACAGGTTTCCTATTGATTCAGCTATTATTTTGTTTTGTGGATTATATTTATTGGAAAGAGCTTACTC
>CAIGQW010056839.1:2749738-2776487 GCA_903798125.1 Danio choprae | reverse complement strand
TGTGTTTGTGTGTTTGTGTGTGTGTGTGTGTGTGTGTGTGTGTGTGTGTGTGTGTGTGTGTGTGTGTGTGTGTGTGTGTGTGTGTGTGTGTGTGTGTGTGTGTGTGTGTGTGTGTTATCAGGAAATCAAACTCTTAAGGGTTTATTAAAACACTTTGTTTGCATTGTTTTAGGTATACCAATCCATTCATTAATGAAACTCGAACATATCTGAAATCCAGGATGACAACCAGTGATGACGAGCAGCAGAAGTTGACAATTCTTTCCTGGAATGTAAATGGTTTTAACCGCAAAAGGTGCGAGGTGCTTCATCATTTAAATCTTCTAAAGGCAAATGTAGTGTTTCTGCAAGAAACTCATGTGGGTCCTGATGTAATCTACCCAACCGGGAGCATCAAATTTCAAGATTTAGAAAGTGATTACATGGCGATGTTCACTGTATTTAAAGGAAGCTCCCGAGGGGTGGCCGTCCTGTTCAAAAAGAACCTCGGATGTGGTGGTTTCAGTGTCAACGGTGACGAAAAGGGAAGATTCATGATAATCTCATGTCAAATTTGGGGGCATGATTTTGTGTTTATCAATGTGTATAACTCGAGTGATGAAAAAATTACATTTACAGACTTCTCCAAATTTTCAACCTGCATCCCATCAACAGCGCATCTAGTGGTTGGTGGCGATTTTAACACCGTGATGGACGCAGACCTTGATAAAACATCAAATCTGCGAAACCGAAGTCACAGAAAATCATTTAGTGCTCTCCAAAGATTTCTGGAAACTTTCGGCCTAGTGGACGTCTGGCGATGTCTTTATCCTGAAGTAAAAAGCTTTACTTATTTTGGTGGGAAAAGTCAGTCGAGACTGGACTACTTCTTTCTGAAAAGTCACAATATATCAAGCATAACTGCTTGCAGCATTCACAAAAGACCAATGCACTCGGATAAAGAGGAGTATGTTTCTGATCACGCCCCGTTGTCCATTCAAATTCAGATAGATGGACCAAAATGGCAGTTCGATTCTTGTCTTCTTGAAGACATAACGTGTATGGAACAACTCTCAAGCACAATAAGGAAAATTTCAAGAATTAATGCACAAAAGAAAGAATATCTGTGGCCTGGAATGAAGGTTAGACTTGTATGTGAGGCAGTAGCTTTGCAAAGATCTCACCTAAAACCATCAAGATGTTCAGAAACGACCGAATTACCTCAAGAGATGGACCAAGGAGGTAGATCAACACTTTTCATGATTGTTTTAGCTTTAAAGGGATTGTTCACCCAAAAATGGCAATTCTGTCATCTTTTACTCCCCCTCAAACCTAAATTTGGAAATTTATTTGCAGATGCTTGGTCATGTTGATCATGACACCTTGCTAACAACATATGCATAGTTATAGTAGTATAACATAATAGTTATTACACTTAACTTTCCTTCATCCTTTACAAAATGTAGACACACTTTTGAGCACTTCCTGTGGTCCATCTTAAAATAATGTTTACATCACTGCTTAAGGTTCTGGGAGTTCTCCAGTGTGGAAAGGTACATTTTTTTTTTTAAGTGGTCACAGGAATTAATATATTTCAATTTTATAGCAAGTATTCGATTCTTAATCTTGGGATTTTCGATTACCAACCCTACTACTCACTTGTTCTAAACATTTTTTAATATAGATAAATTGAAGAATGTTGCAGGGCTCAACAATAAGGACCTGCCTGATGGCCAGGGACCAGCTTGAGAGATGCTCTGAACAGTAGACAGGATCATTACTGACTTGATTGGGCCATTGCTGCCTTGTCACTAGTTTAATTTGCCTGCAACTATTTTTCAATTGCGTGCAAATACAGTTTTAGAATCGAGAAACGGTTAGCTTTTAAGCCTTTAAATGCTACCTTTTCTGTGAAGTCATAAACACTATATTGCTTTTCGGTTCCTCTTATCTTATTGGTTGTTGTGAGCACATAATTTATTTCCCGTAACCTGGTAACAACCAGTACAGCGACGAGACTGCAACATCAAATTATGAGGCTAAAAGAAAACATCTGTTTTTAACGTCTTGGGAGCAGACATTTACATGGGTACAACACGACAAAGAAAATTAAGTTATGTTTTGCCGTCAGTTTGGCAAGTCACCCACCTTTTGTTTTGCAATAAAATACCTGCACATTTTCCATACTGCAATTTTTGTTAGCATAACACTTTTGCTTATTATACATGTATTAACATTTTTAAAATTCTAAATTCACAGAATTTGGTGGGGCCAGTGAAAATTTTGGCAGGGCAAGCAAAAATCTGAACCACTGCAGAAAAAAATCCTTAGCGTTGAACCCTGTGTTGTAAACCAGCAATTGCTGACATCCCAAAGATATCTCGAAGCAATTTGTAACTTTTTGATTTTGTGGCTAATTTGTATGATCTCATTCGTACAATTTAGCATACCTTGCTTATCCCCCAATGATGGTGGGGTTTGGTGCCACGCCTGTATGAAATCTTACAAATTCATATACGAATTAGCCACTAAACTGATGTAAAATAATTACGTTTCCTCGTAAGATCAGGCTGGACATCCATATTCTTCAATAAATATTTTTCAACAGACCAAAAAAAACGTAACTTGTTTGGAAAAAGTCAAGGGGGCGTAAATTATGACTTTGATGATTTTCATTTTTGAACTATCTCTTTAAAATAGTTTAAACTTGTTTAATTTATAACTTTTAATTTCTTTTTCAAGCTTTTCCAGATTCAGAATCATCTATCGAGGCTCTTCATGCAACAAAAACATCAAGACTTGTGAACTTTTTGCATCATTTGAACCAAACTGAGAGATTTGACGACGTAAAATCCACCCTGATTACCGTTCTAAACGAATATGTTTCGAAAAAAGAGATTCTGGACGCAATACTTTCCCTGCCTCAATCTGACAGTCCATCAGTTGACGGACTAACTGTACATTTCTATAAGCATTTTGCTTGTAAAATTACTGACCTCTTACAAGTATTTTTCAATCAAATATTCGACTCGGTTAAACACTCAGTTATTGACTTACCGAATCAAGGAAGATATGATCATACCTACAGCTGTAATATTCAATATCACTGCAGTGCGATGACAATATTTAATGTGGACTATAAAATTCTGGCTTTGATTCTGGCAGAGAGGCTGAATGGTGTTATTGAACACATTTTAAATCCAGGTCAAAGCGAACCACACAGTTTGATTCAACACAGCATTAGGCAAATCCCAATGCTGATTATTGCATTACAACTCGATCCAGGTGCCCTGAAATGGCCATATCTGTTTAATAGCTTAAAGTCTGTAAACCTACCTGACAAATATAGATCTGTGTTGAAGCTGTTGTTGTTGGCAGATCATAACAGATCTCGGGGTCTGAGGGCAGGGTGTCCACTGACTCCTTTATTAAACAGCATCTGCCTCCTTCCTCTCATTAACTCCATTAACCGTGAGAATAGACCTGACCAAGTCCAAGGAGAAAACCTAAAGTCAGTCATTGAAAAAAACACAGCCATAATTATGCTTCCTAATTCTAACGAGGCTTTAGGTGGTTTTGAAACAATGCTAAACGATTTTATTGAGACGTCAGGGTTTATCGTTGACAAAAGAAATGAGGTGTTCATACCTGGTTCTTCGGGTTTGGTTTAGTCAAAGACGGCTTACGTTGTTTAACAAACGGACAATGGATTTTGTAGTTTAGAAAATGGTTGTAACGTCTGAATAATGACGAAACAACACGTTAAAACGATTAATTCGCGCGTATTCGTCGAATATCTGTGAGGCTGACGACATTGTCATTTACATATATTAAAAATCACCTCAACTTTGGCTGTTGTCAGTTTGGAATCCACTCTCTGACTGAGTCGACTCTTATGAATCAATTCAATTAAATAAAAAATACAGATCAAACGAGACGTTATGATAAACTGTAAAATAAAGTTTAGCATACACTATTATTATTGATACAAATATACAAAATATCATTGTGTCATCCGTTTAACATTGTATTTCTTCATTTATTATTTTTAAACGGTGCTTTGTATTTGAATCTTCTGTGTGGACTGAAAGATGAGACTTTAAAAGATAGTCTCTTCGCCACCTACTGGTTTATTTGTGTAACATAATTATAAGTTTGTTGAAAGTAATGAATCAAAATCTATTTTACTGGTTCATGACTCTTTTAGAGCAAGTAGTAGTTTGAATATCAATGTAATTAAATTTAAAAAATCAAGCCTAGAGTTATTGCTTTGTCAGTGAGTCATCGATGCTATGTCCTATTTTGATAAAAAAAAATGTATGTAGGCCTACAAATCAAGACATTGCAACAATTTCATTTATTTTTGTTTGACAATGAGATGTCAAATATCACTGAAATATCATGTTTTTGACCTATACTTATTTTAACATACAATTCCGTGTGAACATGTTTTATATTTAAAATAATAAAACTTGACAAGATAAAGCCGTGATTTGAAGAATACGTTTCCAGTAAGCTGTATATAGAAAGACATGAAGCCACCATAATTTATTACAATTTTATTGTTATTTTAAATGATGCTTGAAAACCCCCCTTGTCTTTGGCCCATATATGAATATGCATTTCTACCCCTCTGCAAATGTATATTAAAAATGTATTTATATATTTTTGTGTTCATTCAATGTAGATGCAAACAGACATTAATAAACAACTGACAGATTCTGCTAGAAGAACACATAATTAAAGATGTTGTTAGCATTAAAGTTTTTCATTCATATGCTTAATATGAATAAAAACAAATCAGTGACAAAGGCAACATTTCATTCAACGCAAGACGTCTATGCAAACATGTAGCTTCTTTTTCACATTTGTATTTTCACATGCTTAAAATGACTTCCAAAACCTAACCACTAAATTACTAAAACTAAATTAATAATGTATATTGTACAAGCACAGTGCATAACATTAGCATATTCATATAAAACAAATAAGAAAATCAATCTCTCAGTTGAAATTAAAATATCCAATGCTATTTATCCTCAGGCAGGTGTTTATCAATGTGCAGATGAGTATGTCTGGTATGTTTTCACTGCAGCCAGCAGAGGGAAGCACTAGACTTGATGATTTTACTTAATCACCTCTGGAAAACCAGCTGGACAAGCAGGAGTGCCACACCATTTGCTAATATGGGGAATACAAACAGACCATGTAGGAGTTCCTGGTTGTATCCTGAAGAAAATAATGTGGAAATGGGTTGGGTGTAGTTTAAGTTTCAACGTGCAAGTTTATTATTCAGAGTCTGAAGCATCTGAGCTTAAAGGGATAGTTCACCAAAAAATGAACATTCGCTCTCACTCAAGTGGTTCTAAACACTTATGAATTTCTTTCTTCTGTTGAACACAAAATAAGATATTCTAAAGCATGTTGCGAAATAGCAGCCATTGGCTACGTTTCCATCAAAAGATGCAAATTAGACATTTGCGAATAAAACAATGTTTCTATCCAATGTGTCAAAGAGAACAAAATCTTCACTTTCTGATAAACTGGTGCCAAATATCAAAAAGAAAAATGGAATTTCCTGCAGAAGGAGAAGCCAATGTGGGCTTTTTTTCTTGTATAATATTAAATTACTTGCACATGGTGGCTTTTGCAGGCGAAGGACCACTATTTGGGAGCAAAGAACAAACAATTAAATACAAAAATTACAAATAAAAAAAACAATTAAACAATTTAATGCGCCTCAAAAACAAAATTTGGCATATCCATTAAGCATTTTTAATGTGATAATCCAAAATGTGCATAAAAATAGGTGGGTGAAAGAGCTATTGACATTCATAGTAGGAACACAAAATAAGTCAATGTCTGTTTTTTTTTTCTCCAACATTCTTCAGTATATCTCGTTTTGTATCCAGCAGAAGAAAGAAACTCAAAGTGAAGGATGAGTAAATGGCCAGTATTGTTTGCAGGAAAGATATGAGGGTTCCTTAGAAATTGTTGTCGAATTGGGATCAAAGTTCAAGCCCAGTTAACCTACTTACACAATCTGTAATGCTATATATTACCAAGTCTATCATTGTGACTGTTACACAAATAAATATTTTAAAGGTCAACAAAATGCTTAATTTGTTATTGCATCCTAGAAAATCAAGTAATGGGGTTTGCCATTGATACAAACAGCACAGCAAAACGAAAAAAGTCCATTGAACAACAAATCTTGAATATTTATACGCGTTAAACAAAAGCACCAGGATTTTGCCGATGATCCTTCTGATTCCTGTATCTGTATGCTAGCCAGACACCTAGAATCTGTAACAGAAAAAATAACAATATGCATTTATTAATAGGACCAAAAACTAAAGCAGCAAACAGGTACACTTGACGCTGTGAATGTGTTTTCAGTTTATTAGCCGTGTTTACATGTTCATTGTCTTCTCACCTCTGTAAAACTGAAAAACAGGCTGATGCCCCCGACAAACTGCAGAGCGTCGTCAGCATAGGCTTGGATTATTACTGAACACGGTTTACATGTTTTTTCCTTGAAACAGGTCTGAGGTCACAGAGAAGACAGAAATCAAATGGTAAATATCTTTACAGCCACTATAAAAATTAGGCCACTGCATATAAACAATATGATCTCACACTCAGGTGATCTTTGAGTTGCACTACTTGTCTAAGTGGCTTCATTGTCAACATTTAGTTACTTAAAGGGTTAGTTTACCCCAAAATTAACATTACATTATTAATTACTCACCCTCATGCTGTTTTAAACCTCGTGAGCACACTCTAAAGACACATGGACTGTTTTTTTGGTACCCTTCTGGGGTCTCATTTCTAAAACTTTGCGTAGATACCTCCCTAAAAGTTAGCGTACGTCAGAATGAGTTGTAAATTTATTTATTACTGATTATGGCTCGTGATTATTTAAAGTGGTTCAATTAAGCCAATATTTCAGGTGACTATATTTACTTGGTAGAATGTGCGCAGCTGCAAGTAAACTCCATCAAGTTTGTTTTTTAAAGATCACAACTTTTGCGTGGGAAGTGGCGTATGCACATTTCCACCCATGTTTTGTGCGTACACCATGTTTATAAATGAGACTTTGAATGGTTCAGGACCATTGCTTTCTATTTAGGATGAGAGAGCTCACGGATTTCATCTAAATGATCCTAAATTGTGTTCCTAAAGTGAAAGAAGGTGAACTAACCCTTTATATTAACTGTAAATAAAAATACATTATCTTGGCATTTCGAGATAAAACAGTAGCTCTTATAACTACATACACTCCCTGACAAAAGGCTTGTTGCCTATCCAAGTTTTAGGAACAACACAATAATAACTTGACTTCTAGTTGATCAGAAGTGGCTTATATGAAAGGCAAAGACCTCTAGATTATTCTTATTTTACCAAAATAAAATATGATCATGCCTTGATTTTTAACTATTTAATTAGGACAGTAAGGTCTGACTTTGCTTAGACAAAAGTTGTCACTTAACAGAAATAATGTACAGTACAGAATATAAAGTCATTTTGCAGTGAAAAAAAGAATTAATAGTGTGTATGACTCCCGTGAGCTCGCATGACTGCATCCATACATCTCTGCAATGACTCAAATAACTTATTAATAAAGTCATCTGGAACGGCAAAGAAAGTGTTCTTGCAGGACTCCCAGAGTTCATCAAGATTATTTGGATTCATCTTCAATGCCACCTCCTTCATCTTACCCCAGACATGCTCAATAATGTTCATGTCTGGTGACTGGACTGGCCAATCCTGGAGTACCTTGACCTTCTTTGCTTTCAGGGACTTTGATGTGAAGGCTGAAGTACGAGGAGTGCTATCCTACTGAAAAATTTGCCCTCTCCTGTGGTTTGTAATGTAATGGGCAGCACAAATGTCTTGACACCTCAGGCTGTTGATGTAGCCATTTACTCTGTAGATCTCTCGCATGCCCCCATACTGAATGTAACCCCAAACCATGATTTTTTTCTTCACCAAACTTGACTGATATCTGTGAGAATCTGGGGTCCATGCGGGTTCTAATAGGTCTTCTGCAGTATTTGTGATGACTGGGATGCAGTTCAACAAATGATTCATCAGAAAAATCTGCCTTCTGCCACTAGAAGTCAAGTTATTATTTGTTGCTCTTACAACTGGGATCGACGACAAGACTTTTGTCAGGTAGTGTATTTAACTGCTCATTTGAATTAACTGCAGAACTATTTCTTCAAAAATGTTTAACCCTTTATCAGGCATCATAAAAATCTGATAGGCCATAAAGGTTCAAAAGTCTTGTAACTCCAATAACATTTCAATGTTTTCAATTAGTGCTGGGTTAAGGATCCTTCTAGGAGTGTTTTTTTTTTTTTTTTTTTTTATAATTTCATCAGGCATCATAAAAGTTCATATACGTTTTTTTTTTTTTCAATGTGCATTTCAATGAGTGCCCTATAAAGGATTAAGGATCTTTCTAGAAGTGTTTTTTTGTCATTGAAATGTACAGTACACTTTATTACACCTTAGATCTTGGATAAAATAAAAGTCCTTACAGCTTCACAGGATCCACTGTAGTCAACCTGACGAAAGTCGCAGCAATTCAACGATCTTTCCAAATCACTCTGCATTGACTCAGACTTATTCCATCCAATATCAAGCAGAAGGTTCTGGGGGAGAACAAAAAAAAACATCTGAATTTGAAACCACCTCTCGCTTGAGGAATGAGGAAACTGCATCTGTATTAATACAGGCTATAATTACCTGTTGTTCTTTATTAATGGCTAAGCAGGCACATGATACGGAAAACTGCACTATGAAAACCAGGAAAAGAATAAACATGTACTGAAAACCTGTTAAGGGTTTTCTGTGTCGTTTAAGACAGATAGCTGTTCAAACATTGTAAAAAATTATTTTATTAACAAGTCATGACAACAAATGTTAATCATCATAACTGAACTAACATCATTACATACATCATCGTTAAACTAAGTTAATGTTTCAACATTTTTCTAAGATAAACAAGTCAGTTTATTAATAAGTTAGAATTACTCAAGGTTAATATAAGGTTTAATTAAAGGTTTAATTACAAAAATTGTAATTCTGTTTTAAATTAATCACAAAGGTCTCGGGATTGGTACAACATGAGGGTGAGTTATAAATAATAGAACTTTGTGTAAACTAACCCTTTAAGGCAGTGCTTCTCAACCATGTTCCTAGGGGACCACCAGGATTTTTCATGTCTCCTTAACCAAACACCCCTGATTCAGATCATCAGCTCATTAGCAGAGACTAAAAGGCCTGTAATGGCACTGACAGACAAAGGAGACATCCAAACCATGCAGTGTTGGTGGTTCTCCAGGAAAGTGGCTGAGAAACACTGCTTTAAGGCAACCATAAATTTTGTATTTTTTTTTTTTTAATTACAGTAAATTATTACAATCAAGCAAGCTAGCAAAATAGATACAGCACAAGCTAAGGCTGCTGCGTTGTGTAACACGGCTGATAAGAAGAGAATTTATTGAATTGATTACTCAGAAGGATACAAAGAACAAGAGGACTTGATGATGCTTCACAGCTCCACACAGTCCAATAATGGCCACGATGAAGAGAAACAATCCAACGGCGATTACAGCACCCATTACACTGAAACTAGAGACCAGCCCGAACCATTTTCCCCAGGCTGCCACACCAATCATCAGAAGACTGACCAACTTTAAAAAACAGAAACAGAAGACGTTTAGAAAAGCCAATGACTATATATTCTTAGTAGTTGGTAGTATAAGGTACTTTAGGTAGTCCTCTAGGTAGCATAAGGTACTTTATTGTACTATGAAGGAAAATATAGACTGCTGAACAGATTAATATAATAACAACAACAATAAAAAACAATCAATATAAACATTTGGTAAACACAGAAACTCGTTAAAATGCATTCTTATATCATTTTAATATACAAACTACAGCTAATGGGACATAGCTACCTATAGCCTAAGTTACTTTACAAAACGGCATAAATTATTATTTTGTTTGTTTATTTCTTAGATATGTAAATTCACAACCATTAATTCGACATTTTACCATAATTTTAAACTTACAACAGCATTTACATGTTGTTATTGTCACTGTTAAGAACAACTTATAGTAATTATTTCCTTCAAATACTATGGCTAATTGTTCGTTAGCTTAGTTTAACTACAAAAATAATGACTTTTGGTTTTATTTGTAGTGAAACCATGGTTAATTTACATTAAGGGTATTGTTAATGATAATAATAAGCCTTGTAGGCTACTTACCACGTAGATAAGGTTCAAGATACAGAGACACGTTTTGGAGCAAACAAAGCCATCACAAGCCATGATTGAATAATATAGTTTATACACTTAAACCATAGTCTGAAAATACAATGTGTAGGCTCTCTGCTCGAAGCCTGACTGACTAGAAGCTGTTCAGGATCTGCTCAGCTGAACACGTTTAACGCCATTGGTCCGTTTTTATCTTTATTCAAATGAGCAAAGTCCTATTTGAACTTTTAACTCGAGGCAAAGAGGTTCTTTGCTCAAGGTGGAGCAATTATATTGGGAAGTCGACCGCGAGTCGGTTCCTTTAAACGATTCGCTTCAAAGTATTACTTCATGAATCAAATGCCTGAAGGACACAGATAAATAAATAAATGAAGCAATAGAAAAATAAATTACATATTATATGACTTAATAAAACATATATAGTTTATTTTTTTATCAAATCTAATTATAAATTAATGTATATTTTTCATTCGTTTATTATTTTCTGGATACATTTTTTATTTCTATGTTATTATTTTAATGTTTAATAAAAAAGTTTTTCAATAAATTAATTAACTAATTAGTTTTTATTTATTTATGCTTTTATGCATTATGCGTTTATTTAGTGAACCGGACAAACTGACTCTTTCCGATAAGTGAACAAATCATTGCTTGACAGGTTTTCGGATTTTTTGATTCACATAAAATACACAATATTAGAAAACTCACTTCTTTGTGAAGTATGCTGTTATAATATTATTACTCATCGTCTCCTCTACACAACTCTATAACTTTATTTCCATTCTAGCTTTTTATTTTTGTATAAAAAAAATTAAACATAATAAGCACTATTACTTTCTAAGGTTTTTTTGTATTTGTGTTTTCATAACAATGATTCTAATACCAGCGCTTTTTTATCTATTCTCTATTTTATTTATGTATATTTATATAAAACAATGGCATTGCTTTTACAATCCCTAATCGTATATTTCATTTCTATATTATTTTTCCATAAAGAACTTAATCTAACCCTCTAACTATCTCATGCACTTACTCACTATATATAATTTATATATTTTCTTTTATTGTCGATTTGGTTATAAGCATCTGCCAAATTATTAAGTGTAAATAAAATGTAAATATGAAAAAAAAAAACATTATTTTCAGTCACTTTAATGGTCACCTACAAGCGGTGGGATTTATGCACACCTATATCTTCAATTAATTAAAACTTTACGTTTTTAAAATAAAAAAAATAAAACACCTTTGATTTGGTAGGATTAACATGTAAGAGACGTGTATTTATATGTCTCTTATTTTGAAAAAAACAAAATACTTTGATCCACGAACTACAGAATTAAAGTTCCAGACTTCACAGGACTAAAACACCACCAGTCAAATGGGAGTAGACACATTACAAAAATACACACAAATTGCTTCTAACTTTCCCTAGACATAATAAAATCATTATAATTAGTATTTTAATTTGAAATTTATTCTGTGTTTTAAACAGAAAATTTGAAACCAACGGTAAAACCACAACAGACAGAGACATATACGTGATTACGCCCCTGGTTTTGTTCCAGTTGGTTCATTCCGTTTCAACCCGTTAACCCCAAGTGGTGCTTCTAGTCAGTGGATCAATCACAGCACAACAAGCTGTCGTGTTAACCATATTCTACTTATTTATATTTGTTAATACCAAAATAGTCACTTAGATTATAATAATGTCTACACCAAAGAAAGGAGACCTTACTGACACGGAGAAAGAACTGCTTCAGGTTATTGCTGCAGGTAAAGATAGCATGGCGCTAACAAGCTAACTGCAGATTAACACAGTTACCACTTATGAAAACTGTTTCCTTTTAACAACCTGCAAGCTGTGGTTAAAATATACAATGATACCGAATCTTTCTCTATTTTTTAGATTAACGTCACTTTTGTATATTAAAAGTTAGCATGCTATATGCGTTCAGTTAAACTGCATGAAAGATTATAAAATGCAAATGAAAGGATATATGTGTGTATATATTTATATGCATGTAAAAGGCACTTAAATTCTTAAAAAGTTGTTGTTATTATTTTTAGGTAATGTGCAGGAAGCCTCCAGATTGCTCGGATCCAAAGATGTCAAAGTCAACTGTCTGGATGAGGTAATGAAATTAATGATGCTCTCTCGGTCAGTGGTAATCATTTGTCTTTGCTTAAACAATGCTTGGCTTTTGTTTGAGTGACCTGTCCAAATCATCTGTTGCTGACATCTGTGGACTTTAAAAGCAGATGCTCGGAAACCGTATTGATTGGCTTGTCTTTTCCTTGTGGGGTCTAATAGAAATCAAGTAATTGTTGGATAGTGATTACACTGTACCAGTGCATAAGTAATTATTTTATATAATTTGACTTTATATTGTGTCTTTTTTTTTTTTTTTTTGCAAAATGATCTAAATCAAAATATGATATGAGAAGTCAAAGCAAAATATATGTATCTTTTTTGGTTTATATAACTTTTGGGACTAAATTTTGTTGCTAAATATGTAAACATGCTTATTAAAGTATTGTAGCCTGAAAGATTTTATAATGGTTTTCATCTGAAAATTATGAAAATAATTGAATATTTAATCCTGATGAGTGCTTTGCCGAATAATGCTGTTTTGATTTCTTTTTTGTGTCTCTTTCAGTATGGCATGACGCCTCTCATGCACGCTGCATATAAAGGCAAGGCAGACATGTGCAAACTCTTACTGCAGCATGGAGCAGACGTCAACTGCAATGAGCATGAGCACGGATACACTGCACTCATGTTTGCAGGACTTTCAGGTAGAGTTGTAGTTTGACCCTAATATGGCCTGAATATATTTTATGCAATAATATGACAATACAATAAGTAGTATCAATTGTGCTGTACAGGAAAGACCGAAATCACCTGGATGATGTTGGATGCTGGAGCCGAGACTGATGCAGTGAACTCAGTCGGCAGAACAGCAGCTCAAATGGCTGCTTTTGTAGGTATGCCAAAACATATGGAATTATGGTGAAACAATATTTTTAATGTTATTGTTCAAATCAGTACACTACTGTTTGAAAAGTTGAAGTCTGTAAAATATATTTATTAAAAGGTTTTAAAATCTATTCACCAAACGCATTTTTTTTGCTAGTGATACAGTAAAAACAGTAATATTGTGAAATATAATTACAAAATACTGCTTTTTATTTTAATGTGTTATAAACTATAATTTATTCTTGATGGCAAGCCTTTTAAATTCTATTGTCACATGATCCTTTAGATTTCATTCTAATATGCCGAAAAATTTCTATTTAATTAAGATAATTAAGATAATACTTAATTGTAATATTTATTTAATAATTTTGCAAAAACCATAAGACATTTAATATTTATTAGTCAATAAATAGTTCAAAAGAGCAGCGTTGAATTTAAATAAAATCTTGTAGAATTTTTATTTATAAACAGACTGTCACTTTGGGTAAATTGAATGCATCCTTGCTGTATAAAAGTGACCATTTTATTGACTCTAATTTAGGAATTACTAAACTAATTGCATGTCAGATATGTAGAGGAAGTAAGGACCTTTTTATTTGCAAAGGTATTTTTTTAATATATGTTTTATTGAAGTTTTTACTTTGTACTAAAGAAATAACATCCTTGTAAAATAGTGATGATACAATGAGAATAAAAATAATAACAAATAACCAAATAAACAACAAAAAATAAACTAATTAAAAATAAAAACAAGAAAATTCAGTTCAGCTCACATACACAAACAGGGGGTTTACAGGTGCACATACACAGGAGTTTAGTAAGTCTTGGAAAATGAAAGAATATGAAAGTTTTAACTGTAAGTGTAAAAGCACAAACATAACCAGCCGTGACATTCTTAAATAAGTCCTCTTGTCAGGATAGAAGCAATATTAAAATCAACATAGACCAGGAAAGATTCCCAAAGTTTATGAAAATTTCCACTTTTATCATGTACAATACAAGTCAGATAATCTAACCACACATATTCAAGAATAGTTTGTTGCCATATTCCTAAAGAGGGAGCCTTATCTGAGATCCATTGTAAAAGTATTAATTTTCTTATAAAGAATGAGAAAATTGAAAAGCCTCGTTTTGTACTTAACAAGACTTACAGGAGGAAAGGTACTGTACATTTTAAAATAGTGTCAATATTTTTCAGGACAGCACGATTGCGTGACAGTCATCAATAACTTTTTCTCCCGAACGAGGTTGGATTACTACACAAAACCACAGGGGCTGGAAAAGGAACCGAAACTTCCTCCAAAACTTGCTGGACCGCTACACAAAATTATCATGAGCACCAACCTCAATCCTGTAAAGGTATCAGGCCGTGTTTTTTTCCCCAGTCCTGTTCATTTCTCTCCTTTCCACATTTATTTTGTCTGTTTCTATATTCTCATATCCATATTAAAGGGCACCTAGTTTACTCCTTTTTTAAGATTTAATACAAGTCTTTTGTGTCTCCAGAAGGTGTCTGTAAAGTTTGAGCTCAAAACACCCATCAGATTATTTATTATAGCTTTTAGAATGTTGGCTTTTTTTTGCTTTGAACACTATGTAGCTGTTTTGATGGCCTGTGCCTTTAATGCTGGTTCTCCCCGCCCACCGTTCCCACGTGCCTGTCAGAGTGTGCCTCTGTCTCCACCTCAGATAAACAGACAGACATAAAGGAAGCAGATCTCACATAACATTTGTGAGAAATACTACAGTAAGAACTTTCCCAATGATTATTTGATGTATTTGTTGTGGAGTTAATTCAAGTCTTTCTGCTATAAGTCACACACAATGTCATTACAAAGTTCACGCACGCACTCACACACACACAGCGCAATTAGTTTAACTTTGTTCGTGTAGAAAATAAACCTCATTTAACGTCCACAAACCAGGATTGAAGCATCTTCTTTTATAATTGTGCTGACATGCGGCTGTGGTGATGAAGTAAAGACAGTAAAATCGCTGTAATTGATTACAAACATGCACTGTTTTAAAAACGATTTAAATTTGTTAAACTTATTCTTGATCACATTTGATGATGATTAATGATCACAACGAGCCAAACAGATCCTTTAATCCCAGTTGCTTTGCGCACGTCCTGTCTTGTTGATATGATTATATGCGTTACTATGGAGGCATGTTAATACGCAGCTGTCAATCAATTTTGTGGGCGGGGAAACTGCACTCCTACGTCAAGTTGTCGTCGGCCTCATAATGAGAGAAATTTGGATCCTATTTTAAGGTCAGGAAATTTCAAAAAAGAGACTTACTGTCTTTATATCACCCCAATATGACTGTGGAGACACTATAGCTACACACAGTTCTGTCCAAACAGCTTACAAAAGATGATTTTCATCATAGGTGCCCTTTAAGAAATAGCAGTCCATAAATAAAACTTTAAAAGTTACATTTGTTTCCAAAATCCAACAACATGGTCATTCTGGCCTCAGATTTCCCAATTGATCAAACATAACATCAAAACATAAATCACTTTCACTGTAAAGACTTTTGCTTGGTTCTTCTGCAGATAGTGATGATGGTGAAGGAAAACCCTCTGCTCATGGATGTGGAAGCGCTTGAGAAGTGTCGCAAGGTGAGCTACATTTTTACATTTAGTTATTTAGCAGATGCTTTTGTCCAAAGCGACTTACAATTAAGGAGATATTCAGCGATTCAACAAGAAGAGGCAATTATACAAATAAACTGTTAGTGCTCAGAGAATTAGGTGCTAGAGTAAGGAGGAGTTTTATTGTATTTTTTTAAATATAGAGCGAAGAGTGTTTCAACATGTGGTTTGTCAGGGCCACTCACCTGTGTGAAGCACACTTCATAAATGCTGTGGGGTTTTTTGTTATTGTAAGAAAGTGTTCGGTGCAATGTGCAAAACTAGTTTAAACTGTTTCCTACAGGTGGTTTGTCTAGCCCACTCACCTGTGTGAGGCACATTCAGTTTGGCGTTGTCATGTGGTGAGGTTTTGTTCACAGGGGTTCAGGTGATTCCAGAAAGATGAGATTTTAGTTGTCGTTTGAATGATACTAGTAAATCACCAGTCCGTGTGAAAATGGGAAGATCATTTCACCAACGTGGAACATTGAATGAAAAGGTTTTGGAAAATGACTTGTAGCCTCTCAGTACTTGTGGTACATGTTTTTTTTACTGTGTTATGTTTGTGAGTATAGTTTTATTACTCAACTTTAATAAACTCAATTCGATTTAAACCTGAGGCAACTTGTGTTAATAACTCATGTGCTACACAGGTTTTGGAGCTGATCTGTGAGAAGTGCATCAAACAGCAGGACATGAATGAAGTGTTAGCCATGAAGATGCACTACCTCAGCTGTGTGCTACAGAAATGTGGCTCTTTCCTGAAAGATCGACAGGACAAACTTGAAAGCCTCATCAAAAGGTAAGTTATTATAAGTACTGTAAGTTTGGGGTCAGATTTTATTATTTTTTGTTATTATAGAAATAAAGACTTTATTCAGCAATGAAGCATTAAATTAAGCAGAAGTTAAAAAGACATGATTTAATTTTCAGTGCTGTTCTGGTAAACCTTTTTATTATAATTAATCAAAGAATCCTGTAGTAATTATATTAGTTTCCAAAAAGGTTTTTAATAATACTAATGCTACTACTATTACTACTACAAATTATACTAATAATAAAATAAATCTTTCTTGAATAGCAAATTGAGATATTAGATTAATTTCTGAAAAATCATGTAACATTGAAAACTAATAGTACTGCTAAAAATCACTTTGCACAAAAAATAAAGATGTATTAAAATAGAACGTTTTTATTAAATTTTTTATTATTAGTTTTAGATTTTTACATTTTTTTTAAAACGATGTGAAAGTTTTTTACCTTAAATATTTAGGTATATAAAACATTTTATTTAAACTTTCAAAGTTAAAAAAAGGCAAATTTAACAGAAGCGCTTTGTTTGTTTAATTAAAAATGTCTCGTTCCATCTGTACAGTGACTGAAAAATCTTTTTTCAGTCTTTTGAAAGGGCGAGACAGCGACGGTTTCCCAGTATTCCAGGAGAAGTTTATCCGCGAGTGCGTTAGGAAGTTTCCATACTGTGATGCAACATTACTTCAGCAGCTGGTCCGGAGTATTGCTCCAGTGGAAATTGTGAGTAAGAGTTACAGAGACCTCTATTGGCTCATGTAGAGGTAAATTTACTTATTTGTTTTGATTCAATGATTTAAGTGGGCTGTTTTAGTGGACTAACATAGGAAAGGGAATGAGGGAACATTTTTAAACAAATCTTTAGCCTCAGCTAGAAAGACAGAACATTATTTCATGTATGAAAACTTCATATTAGTCATATTATTATTATTATTATTATTATTATTATTATTATTATATTTTTTTTTGACAGGGAAGTGACCCGACAGCTATGTCAGTTCTCACCCAGGCCATCACGGGGCAGGTGGGTTTCATGGATGCAGATTTCTGCACAACCTGTGGTGAGAAAGGGGCAGAGAAAAGATGCTCCATCTGCAAAATGGTAAATATCAGGCTTTATATCATGATTTATTCACTTCACTCTAGGGCTGCACGATATTGGAAAAATCTGACATTGCAACATATATATATATATATTTGCTATGTATTGAAATATGAAAACAATTTGACCACATGACTTATGATTATTTAGAAAGAAATCATTCATTTAGATTGATTGAAATGATTTTGCAGGGAAGTGATTCGTGCATAAAAAATAATATAAAACATAAACAAATTGCAAGCATAAAAAAATACAATACAGCAAAGAAAAAAATTAAATAAGCAGTGCTTTATGGTTTTCCGGAGAGTCGAACAGTATTCAAGTGCAGAAATTGAATGTAATTAAATGTAATATAAAAAGTGTAGACTTCAACTTTATTAAAATTAACCTTTATTAAAGTTATAAATGTTGTCATATTCTGGGCCTGAATGGTTTAAACTCTCTCGAAATGCATTAAAACACATGAAAATGATAAACATTCATCCTGTTATGGTTTTACTCTGCAGTGACTCCACAAATCACATGCATTTTGAATTGTGGTGCTGATCAACTATAATCCCAACTCAGCATTGCATTTCCAGGATGTGTCTATTGTGGATGCACACATTGCCATATCGATGCTGAAACAATATATTGTGCAGCCCTACTTCACTCTGTAAAGTGTTTTTTTAATTTCTTAAGGTGCTTTGTTAAATCTGTGCATATATTCAGGTGATCTACTGTGGTCAGGCCTGTCAGAAGCTGCACTGGTTCAGCCATAAGAAGGTTTGTAAGATGTTACAGGAGCAGAGAGAGAAACATGAAGCTGACTCAGTGGCACGACTACAGAAACAAGCCAAAGGTAACCAAATCAGATTTGTGTTGCTTCACTATGATATTAACGAAACATATCGCAGTATTATTATGATTCTTTGGGGAACAGTAAGATCACATTCTTCAGGATGAACAGTTTATTTTGCTGAACTGTAGATATTTAATATATAGCATCACAATTACGTTTAATGAAAATATAAGGGTTTCTCTCAGTAAGGGTTTGATTCATTAAAAAAAAGAAACAAACCATAATAGACATTGGTTTCGGGAATCAAGGTTTAAAGATTTAAAATCAAGATTTTTTACCCCTTTTTTAAGATAAGTCTTTTGTGTCTCCAGAATGTGACTAAAGTTTCAGCTCAAAATACCCATCAAATTATTTATTATACGTTTGTCTATATTAGAAATTTGAGCTTTTTTGAATTTGTAGCCGTTTTGGTGCCTGTGCCTTTAGTGCAAATGAGCTGCTTCTCCCATTCCCACGTGCATGTCAGAGCCAAAGAGATCGCTCACTATTGCTATGATGGATGTAGCTTCTCCTGCTGCGTCTCACGCATAAGCAGTACAGTATCAGACAAGAATGAAGCAGATCTCCCTTACTAAAGTAAAAACTTTACCAACGGTTATTTGATGTATTTGTTGTGGAGTTAATTCAAGCCTTTCTACAACAAAGAGTCACACACAATGTCGTTATAAAGTTCATGCTCGCTCGCTCACACACACACACACACACACACACACACACACACACAGCACTGTTTTTGCATGGCAAATGTGACAGGATACACGTTAATTTACACTGTTGTATGGATATCCGTTATGTTAATGTACAAAATAAACCTGTTTTAAGTCCATGAACCGGGATTGAAGCGTCTTGTTTCATAATTGTACTGACACTATGCGGCTGTGGTGAAGAATTACCAAGCAATTCTGCGTGGTTTTAGAAACGTTTTAAACTTGTAAAACTCATTCTTGAGGTGCTGCTGAACACATCGAGCTGAACAAATCGTGTAATCCCGGTTGATTTGCGCACGTCCTGTCTTGTTGATATGATTATACGCGTTACTACGGAGACATGTTAATACGCAGCTGTCAATCAATTTGGTGGGCGGGGAAACCACACTCCTACGTCAAGTTGCTGTGGGCCTCAAAATGGGAGGGATTTGTGTCCTATATTTAACGTCAGAAAACTTTTTAAAAAAAAAAGAAGAGACTTATTGTGTTTCTATCACTCCAGTATGACTGTGGACACACTATACCTACACACAGTCCTGTCCAAACAGCTTACTAAAGAGGATTTTCATCATAGGTGCCCTTTTAATGTTGGACTATGGAAAATTCACTCAATGATTGAAGAATCTTTTGTTCAGTGCATGTTTTAAATTTACTAAAAATAACTAAATCTTAAGAGTAATTTGGTTTGTATATTAAGCTATAATTATTACATTGTTGGGTTTTGTTCAGAAAAAAGTACCTAATAACAATAGCTATTTGGAATTAAGTGACACATTTCACTAGACAGAATAATATCAGCAGAATAATTTTATTAGATTCTGATTCTCTTGAAAGAACTGAATCATAAGAATCATATATTTCGAGAATCAAGCAGAGTTGTTCATTCTATAATGTTGATTTACTAAAAAGAACTGAGTCATTTAAATCTGGAATCAAGCTACACCATTCATAATAGTTCATAATCCTAAGAGTTATACATTTCGGGAATCAAGCTGCACTGTTTACACTTTAATGTATCGATTCACTAAAAAGTACTGAATCATAATAGTCATTTGTTTTGAGAATCAAGCCACATCAATATTGCTGTATGCTTTTGATTCACCAAAGAGAACTAAATCAGAAGAGTCATTTGTTTTAAGAATCAAGCTACACCATTAATGATGTATGTCTTTGATTAACAACAGAATCTTGAGTCTGTTTTGAGAATCAAGCTACACTGTTCATGCTGTAATGTATATATTTTCACCAAAAATTAACCTTAAGAGTAGATTACTCATTTGTTTTGAGAATCAGGCTAGACTCTCAGATACAAAAAACTCTTTTTCTCTTGCAAAGAATCAAGCTACACTGTAATGCTGTGTTTAATGTTGTTTACAAAAAATCTTAAGAGTCGTTTATTATGAAAATCAAGCTACACCATTCATGCCATATGTTTTGATTAACAAAAGAGAACTTAATCAAAAGAATAATTTGTTTTGAGTATCAAGCTGGACTCTTAGATACAAGTTTTAAGTACTACTACTTAAATTTTTCTTCTTTTCTCTTGCGTAGCTGAGGGGGATCAAGCATTGGAGGAAATGAGTGGCACTATGGAGGAGCTCTCTGTGAGCCAAAACGAGACCACCAGCTCTTCAGATCCCCAAACCGAGGATGTGAACTCTGAGACAGTCTCTGTTACTGCAGACTGAATCACAGACACACACTCCATTCCAACCCAGCAGCCATCATTATCATCATCTTCATCACTGAAGACCCACCAAAGCCTAAAGAGAGAAGTCTTCATGGTTCCCGTCCTGGATGGTCTTATGAAACACATAATGTAGGGTAAAAACACACACAAGTGCACAGGATGAAGGGTCACAAGTGGCTAAAAATGATTTTTAAATGGTCTTTTTACATTTATGTTGAAACAAATCTATGTATTTATGTATGTGTTGTGTTTTGAAATTCCTACATGTGATGTAGTTTTTGCTTTAGGAAAGATATTGTAATATATTGCTGCAAAATATGATGCCTATGCCTTAATTCTTATTATGGGAAAAACAAATCTAAATTAGTAGTTGTAGCAACCGTATTTTTTGATATAAAATACTTTGAGAAAGTAAATTATCTATTTTCCGTTATAAAGTGTTAGATCACATGTTGTCCGGTGGTCAAATATCAGATGTCACCTATTACATACGTTTAAAGGCACGGCTTAAATGCTCACATTGGTTTTGATGATGTTTATTGTGATTAAGATGACAACACAAGAGCTTTTTTCCATTTGATTTAAAACACTTGGCCTTGTCAAATGGCCATCTTGTAAACAGAAGTGACGACAGAGGTCTGGAAGTCATCTCAGTTTGACAGTTAGCATGTCAGATTTAGGTCTGCTCGAAACTTCTAGATGGTTCCAATGAGACGTGTTTGTACTGGTCCAGTTCATAATGGAAAACTGTGTGATGGACTTGACCTCTGAGCAGTTTTGTAGATCAGAACGACTGCTGAAGAAAACATACAAAATCAACTCTTTGCTGTAGATTGAACATTAAAAATATATATGCCAAAAACTATGTCGACACTAACTCTGTACTCTTCCTTGAGACACGTTGACCTATAACAACAAAGCAGTTTTTTTTGGATTAGAAAGATTTAATAGAAACAGTGGAACAAATTTTTTAGTTCACTATTAGACAAGATCTTTTTCCCCTTACCTAGTTTTGTGATTGTGTTGGTCGTTTTTCTACCTATAGAGGGCGGTAGTGCTCGTCTGCCAAAGGCAATAGTATCCAGAACCTTCTGTCTTTTTACATTGAACAGCTTTAAAGCTCGTCTCCTCTCCACTTGCTGTACTTCTGCCATTCACATATTACCAGTCAAAAGTTTGCAACATGCCCTCTTATGCTTTCCGAGACGCTTTACCCCCAGTTTCACTGTCATATATGGGTGTATTCAGGGTTTCCACGCTTCTTGAAAGTGCTTGAATTTCAGATATATGGCCTAGAAAGTACTTAAAAACAAACGTAGGTTCTTGAAATTGCTTGAATTTACAGTTTATGGAGTTATTTCAACAATTATACTCTTCTGCTTTCAGAAACTGAAGGAAAAAATTGAGAAATTCTTCATTCTTAAGTTTAAAACTTGCACAAGAACTATAGCTGTTTCCATCCAAAGATGCAAATTAAATTTATGCTCAAAACTGGAACATTGCATAAAAGACGTGCGAATAAAGCAGCATTTCCATCTAATGAGTCAAAGAGAAGAAAATTGTCACTTCCAGATTAACTGGCGCCAAATATCAAAAACAAAAAGGAATTTGCTGTGGTAGGAGAAGCTGCACGAATCTTTTCTTTATTCATGCAATGAACGCGTCGTGGCCTTTGAAGGCGTGAGACGCGGAGCACAGACGCTCTTGACTATTCTGGAGGTAATTAATAATATAATAACACGAATACTGAAATGGTTAAGGCGTTTTAGAATGACCAAAACAACATTTTAGATGTTTTATAATGTGCTCAGCCTGCTGGTTTGTCCATTCACACACATTTTTATCATCACATGATCTCTTATAACATAATCACATGACTTTTTTAATGCGCACACTTGAATTTGTTTAGTAAAAGTGTTTCCATCGTAGTTTATGCAAATTTTTTCTTATCGAATAAAAAGTTTATCCTACTTATGCACATATTTTTTTATGCGCATTTTCAAAATTTATTCGCATCTTGGCATTTCCATCAATCGTTTTTTATGCTCGATTAACCATTTTTGCAAAAAGCGCATAAAATAGGTGGATGAAAACATAGCTTATGACACACAATTCACATTTGGTCAATATTTCAGAGGCCGCATTGGAATATTACCATACAACGAACATGACTGTTTATCATTACTATATTTTTAATGTAAATATTAAGTGTAAGTGAAATGTTAAATACAGTAAGGACTTTTCGCGGCGTTACATATGCTGGGGTGTGAAGTACAAAGGTGCTTGATTTAAAATTAATAGTGCTTTAAAAAGTCCTTGATTCTGCTGTTCATGAAAGCGTGGAAACCCTGTATACCATAGTTTATCCTTGTCATCATTTATTCATCCTCCACTTGTTCCAAACCTGTTTGAGTTTCATGCTTCTGTTGAACACAAAGGACGATATACTGAAGAATGTCATGGAAAACCTGGAAAAGTCATGGAATTCTGGCCTGAAAAAGTTTTGGAAAAACATTAAAACCCACAAAGTTTTGGAAAAGTCATGAAAATTAGTTGAACAAATATCTGTATAGTTGAATATAGGATTGTTGTCTTTACTTCTTTTCTGTCCTTAGCCAAAAACATGCTCTCACATTATCACTGCTGTGTAAGCATTATCTAAATCAATTTTACATAGATATAAAAATACATTTAAACTAAATAAATTGTTGCATAGTGGCAGCACGGTGGCTCAGTGGTCAGCACTGATACCTCACAGCAAGAAGGTTGCTGGTTTGAGTCCCGGCTGGACCAGTTGGCATTTCTGTGTAGAGTTTGCATGTTCTCCACGTGTTCGGGTGGGTTTCCTCCAGGTGTTTCCCCCACAGTCCAAATACATGCAGTATAGGTGAATTGAATAAACTAAATTGGCTGTAGTGTGTGGGTGTTTCCCACTACTCTGTTGTGGCTGGAAGGGCATCCGCTGCGTAAAACATATGCTGGAATACTTGGCGGTTCATTTTGCTGTGGTGATCTCTGAAATAGAGACTAAGCTGAAGGAAAGTTACTAAATGAATGAATTGTTGCGTGTTTTCTGATATGCTGTAATAAATTTGAACGTGCATTGTTTTTCTTATTGCTTAACATGTATATGTAGACATTACATGAAACATTAGGTCATGAAAATTTACTTGAAAGTCCTGCATAAGTCATTGAGTTCTAGTAAAGTGTGTATGAACCCTAGCCATTGACTTCCATGTTTTTTTTGGTCCTACTATGGTTGTCAATGGCCACTGGATTCCAACATTCTTCAGACTATCTTGTTTTGTGTTCAACAGAGGAAAGAAATTCATTCAAGTTTATTATCACTTGAGTGCGAGTAAATGTGTTTTTGCTTGGTTTTTTTTTTTGCGTGGGATCATCTGCCTCCCAGATCGAAATGTAAGACTGAGTTGCACTGATCGATCTTGCTTTATCTCATTAACACCAGTCTTCTTCTTTTTTTTAAGTCACATTTATTAAAAGTAGTTAAATGTCCTAATTGATGATAATATGTTCTCATCCAGGCTTGGTTGGATAAGCAGGCCTCAAGTATTAAACATGAAAAATAGAACTATATTTTCTCTACTACTCATAAGCAACTTTTCAATGTTTGTTTTCATTTGTGCTTTCCTGTTGTACTCCTGAAACAGACATTGACATTTTTAATAAGGCCAAAATTATAGCAAAACCTATTAATTGTCTTCTACGGTTTATGAAAGTATTTCCCAGTACTGGGTTGCGGCTGAAAGGGCATCTGATGCGTAAAACATATGCTGAAATAGTTGGCGGTTCAATCTGCTGTGGCAACCCCTGATAAATAGGGGACTAAGCCAAAGGAAAATGAATGAATGGTTTATAAAAGTGTCCGATTTGGATTGCTTAATTTTCTGCATTTGTCATTTAGCTAAAACAGTCATCGAATGGCTTAATTATTAATGGTTTTTACTGCCTTTTCTTACAGCTTATCTTTCATAAAGCCTATATTTTATTACGTTTAGTGAATTGTTTTCATTTTAGAAGTTTGTGTTTATGGATGCCAACCTTTTGTGTCCAAAAAATGCACAGATGGCAAATGATGGAGCACATATAGGCGATATTCAGGATCTTCAGTGAAAGGGTTCAGATATAAAGCTGAAATAAAAGATGAATTTTATATAAAATTACAAACATGCCAAATGAAAATAATGTGTATAAATTATTATCAGTACAGTATGCTTTAAGTAAATACAATATTAGATATTCTGTTTTAAAAGAGAGCCGGTGGTCTCACAGAGAGTGTGGAGCTCCTGCATGTTCTTCAGCTCTGCCACAGTTTCTTCTAGACACTTAATCTGATTATTGAACAGCAGCAGCACACGCAGACATGACAGGTGTCTCAGTGCTCCTTAATGCATGTTAGACAGAAAGAAGTTCCATTAGAACAACACATGAATATATGGGGAAAAAAAGATTAGATCAACTGACCTGAAATGGAGAGAATGTCATTGTTCTGCAGGTAAAGTTCTGTCAAACGGCAGTTAAATGAAGATCTGGTAACTTCTTGAATCTGTGGAGGTTAGAAAGTAACTTTAAAGTGAATTAAAAGTAGCCCATATAGCAGCGAAATGCACAGATTTACGATTGAACCCAATTTTAAAATCCAGAAACTAGTAATCAGATAGGCCTCACAGTGGCGCAGTGGGTAGCACGTTCGCCTCACAGCAAGAAGGTCGCTGGTCGCTGGTTCGAGCCTCGCCAGTTGGCATTTCTGTGTGGAGTTTGCATGTTCTCCCTGTGTTGGCGTGGGTTTCCTCCGGGTGCTCCGGTTTCCCCCACAAGTCCAAAGACATGCGTTATAGGTGAATTGGGTAAGCTAAATTGTCCGTAGTGTATGAGTGTGAATGGGTGTGTATGGATGTTTCCCAGAGATGGGTTGCAGCTGGAAGGGCATCCGCTGTGTAAAACATATGCTGGATAAGTTGGCGGTTCATTCCGCTGTGGCGACCCCAGATTAATAAAGGGACTAAGCCGAAATGAAAATGAATGAATGAATAGTAATCAGATATAAGAGATTGATTCCAAATCTAACCTTGTTGTCATTGAGCCACACACATCTCAGCATGCAGAAATGTGATAAATCAGGAACAGACGTCAATCCTCTTGTAATGTATGGAAAATTTAATATACAACAATGCTTAAATTTAAACAATACTGGATTTTTTGTTAGTAATATGCATTTCTAACTTAATGTGAACAACTTTAAATGTGATTTTTCTTAATATATTGTTGTTGTTGTTTTGTAACTCTCAGATTCCAGATTTGTTTTTTTAAAAAGTGTCTCAGCCAAATATCGTCCAATCCTAACAAACAATAAATCAATGGAGAGCTTATTTATTCAACGTACTTTCAGGTAATGTATAGCCCACATCTAATTTTCCAAAAATGTACACTTAAGATTTTGTGGTCCTGGGTCACATATGCATTATATAATACTATGAATATAAACGTTTGATGTTTTCGGTCTACAAGTTATGATATTAGATGTATTTATAGTTTTCTTTGAAGCACCTTTTAGCGAGATGAAGGTGGGTCACATCGGTGTCACAGTCAATTCTTACACACTTTGACACGTGATTTTCCTGTGAGGGGAAGACAAAGCATAACAAAGAAAAAATGATACTAAATAACGGACAACATAGCTCTTCAGTGT
>CAIGQW010056839.1:2723203-2749728 GCA_903798125.1 Danio choprae | reverse complement strand
GTAAAAACAAAGAACAAAATGATACTAAATAACGGACAACATAGCTCGTAAGTGTAGTCTACCTGTCTGTTTGACTCCATGTCTGACCGGTTCCTAGGAGACGCACGTCACTCTTGTTTGATTGATGGCCAATCATAAGAGATGATATTCATGCGCGCGCTAGAAGCGTCATGGGAACAGTAACAATTCAGTTGTCTTGTCTCAGTCACATTCGCAAACCTTCTGCTTTTCTTGTCCATGAGAGGGCAGACTTCTCTTCAAAATGCTGTTAAAGTTCCACCACGAGACGCAAAGGTAAGTTTAATAGTATTTATGTTTTGCTTCTGCATTACACCGTCATATTTTTTGCATAGTAGTGCAAAATGTTTATAGTCGAGGGTATACTCTAAAAACGAGTTATTCAACCCAATGGTTGAGTTGAAGATATTTGGTGCTTTGTTGGGTTATTTTGATCCTTTATTTGGTTATTTATTTAATAACTCAATCAGTTGGCTTAATTTTTTTTTTTTATTTCAACGGTCAACTGATTTAACTGACACAGAACAGCTACGTACCAAATCAGTTTACTCAATTTACAAGACACACATATAGCAGAAGAGGATATAAATATGGTCAGCTCTCCTGTTTAGTTGTAATACTTTTTCTCATGTGCTAGACTACTGACAGTAATATTTTACTAATTGTTTAAATGGCCTGCTAGTATTCAGCTTGTGCTAGGTTAAATAGGTTAACTAATGTTAGGCAAACAATTGGACTATGGTGGTTTGTTCTGTAGCCAATCGAAAAAATATCATTTATGAAGGGGGCTAATAATATTTTTATTGTTAATAATGTTCATATCGTCTATATTGTTACATATATATATATATTTCATTAAAAAACATTTTATTAAGGCCAAACTATATTATAATAAATTTATTAAAATAAATCAATATTTTCCCCAGAAGAAAAAAAATATAATAGGAAATACTGTAAAAATTTTTTTTGCCTTGCTCTTAAACATCACTTGGGAATTGATTGAAATAGAATTAAAAATGTCACAAGAGGGCTAATAATTTTGCCTTTAACTGTACGTATACTGTCTAGGCCTATGATAATGAATATATTTGTGTTTTAAAGGGCCATTCATTTAAAACAAGAAAATAGGCATTTTAGCCTACCGTATAATTAATTATAGTTATGTTAATCAGTCACTTAGTCAAACAATCAATCAATCAGTAAGTCAATCAATATTATAGTTTTTTGTAAAGAATAAAGTCGTTTTCACCTCATTTTCAATAAACAGATCCCATCTCGTCAGACAGATTGGTCGTTGATTATTGCTTTAAACGTTGAAGTAATGTTTTCCCTGTCAGTTTTCATAAGTCTGTTCACAATAAATACTTTGTCTGCAACACGCTTTTTAAAAATAATGCACAAAGTTTGTTGTATAAAGAGCCGAGTGTTTAAAAGCACAAACATGTATCTATAGGGGCCATTCATTTGCCTCCAGATGTTGTCAGTGTCTCTCTGGGTGTGGTTTAGAGAGAGGGAGACGTCCTGCCCTCGTTTTATCATCCCATTCACCTGAGCCTTTGCCAAATCCGGAGGCGGGAGTGTGTATATACACTGAATATATATATAACCCAAGACATGATGAGAGTTAGTGAGAATCATTCAGAGTTGAAGCGTATCTCTCCACTGGCCGTGGGTTATTACGCATCACCATGTATATAAACGCACCCGAGTCGTGCAATTTTATGGTTTTATTTTGCTTTTTAATAAGGAGTGGTTTGACTTTGAAGAACGATGCTACGGAGATTTTCTACTCGCATGTGGTCAGTCCCGTTCAGGATGCGCAGAGCAACGCGTCTCTGAACCGCGCGCGCTCCGGAGGAAGAGGCTTCAGCGCGCACGACAGAGGTGAGTTCACGCGCATCACTTGACCACCACTTCACACTCAATTTACTACTGTTTATTGACGATATTGCAGCGTTTCTTTTGAAGAAATAGCATTTAAAGAGATTTTTCTTAACAGTTTTAGTGACATTTCCTTATGAGTTTAGAGAAAAGTCGTTTGAATGCCGTCGTTTGACAGAAGAAAAAAAAGCTTTATTTCAAATCAGAATAACGTCAGTGAATAACATCGGCGTAAATCTAGTACTGGCAAAAATGTTTTATTGGTGAATTTATTACAGGTAAAAATTGCAGGTTGTCTCTTTTCACAGTGTAGTTTCCAACAAAGCAACTTAAAGTAAATGGAAAAAACACATTTGTTTTGAATTTCAAGTCGATAGAACTCATTATATGAACAGGAATAAACATTTAGATTTGCTTTTCTCCATAAATTTGAACTAAATGTTTTCATTTTTAAAAATCTCATTCACAAAATATGATGTAAAGGAGAAAGTTTACCTTTTAAAGGGACCGTTCACCCAAAAATATAAAATCTGTTGTCATTTACTCACAATTCTCTTGTTCCAAACAGATTTGAGTTTCTTCTGTTGAACCCAAATTATATGAAAAATGTTGGAAACCTACTACAGTAGTCAGTAACCTACAGGAGGTAATGGTTACCGGTTTTCAACATTCTTCAAAATATCTTCGTTTCTACAGAAGAAAGAAGCTCATAAATGTTTGGAGCCATTTGATGCTGTAAATTTGAGTAAAGTTTTGGGTAAACAGGTGCTTTTATTCATAGTGATTATTGTAGAGGAGACATGGCTGTTGCTACTTTTACTCTAATGAATACGTCTTCATGAGATATAAAAATCATTTTCAGGGATATACCTTTAACAAAAACACCATTAAAAAAAATCTACCATTATTGGCCCAGAAAAAAAAGAAATGCTTCATTTTTCACATGTTGGCAAGTGATCACAATTAATTAGCCTTTAAATTATTTACAGTAAATTAACTCTGATATGCAATCAATTAATTGTATCTTGCATTCCAAGCAGTAAGCCAAACATTCATGGGTTAATGATAAGACACATTACTAGAGGAAATTATACAGATTACACAGTCTTGGCTCGCAATCAAGATTAAAGTGATAAAAGAGTGCTGAGCCCAATGTCCACATTGCAAATCCTGTCAGACAGTAAGAATGAAGGTGCAGCTCAATTTTTCAGGAAGTCTCCAGGGGGGAACCCTGTTTGTTTTGAACAGTCTTAACTTGAATTGGGGAGGAAGAAAATGCCTCTTCAATCCCCCATTCATCACGTCCTGTCATGGCGAGGGGGGCACGTTGTAACTGAGGTGTGTTGCTGCTGTGTGAATGGATTTTGGCTTGGGTTACACACTGACAGGAGGCACTGCTCAGAGGAAGAACAATACTGATAGTATAGCCAGCAGCAGCGGCCAAATCCGACTATAATAAGAGGCTCAGAGCCGTCATTCATCTGTATGCTATTTCCGCTCAGTTCAGAGAAGGGCCGAGATAAAGCAAACAAAAGCATATCATCCATACCACTGTTGTTTATGTGTAATCATAAGCCGTGAAGGAACACTTTAGGATGTGTGTTGTAGAAGTCTTTCTTTTTAGATGTTGAAAGATTTATGTCAATGTTATATGAGAAGTTGCCAAGTCTTACAGAGAAAATTCATTAAAAAAATGTAATCACCTCCAGGCCATCCAAGATATACTGTAGGTGACTTTTTTTTATTCAGTTAGAACATTAAAGATTTTAAGCTGAAATTCATCATACTTGTTGATTCATAAAATGCCAGTCAATGGGTACACGTACTTTCACAGAAAAAATTCCAGTGTTAAATATAGTGTGATTTTTTTTTATTTTATTTTTTTTGGTGTTGTCCAGTGTTAAAACCGGAGTACATTTTAATCAATGAGTTTTATGAGGTTTCTATGAGTTACAAAACAATGAGTTCTTAAACAATTAATGATCTATTTTATATTGTGCAGGTGTTAATGGTTTTATTTTCTTGCACTTTTGTTGAAACAGATTTTCTAAAGTTTGTTAAAAAACCCCAACTTGAAACATGTCTTGTTGCATTTTAAAATGCAAAGAGTTGAATGTATTGAAATTATTTCTGAAGAGATTAATGAAAATGTAATAAATTAAAACTATTTTCAACATATTTGATCACTGTTATCTGTCACACAACCATTGATAATATAGGGAAAAAGGTAATATATTAACACTTTGAAGGGTAACACACACTCCAGTTTGATGTAAGAATAAACTCTTACTGTGTTAAAATGAACTATGTGAGTAATGTACCTATTTCACACTTTAGAAAGTGTTATTTTAACTCCAAAATGGAGGGAGTCATATGTACACCCAAGGAGTGTTAAGTTAAACTCAAATTGAGTTAAATGTACACTGTTTTTTTTTTTTTTTTTTTGGCTGTGTTGAGAGACAAAAAAAAAACCAGGCAAAGCAAAATGAATACATTTGGCTCCTGACAAATTTTATTAAGCAAAGTGATCCGTCTCTGCAAGTAAATGTATATAATTTCAGTGTTATTGCTTTTAATTCACAGCTTCAGCAAACTCTTTTCACAGATTTTGGTGTTTGGTGTATGTTATATTGAGCAAAAAACTTGCACTCCAGAGTTTTATGAATGCACAAGTTTGTCAAGGATGTGGATTAAAAGTAATAAAGATGTAAACAATGGTTTCGTGCACAGACTGATTGTTCTATTCATTTAAAGTACATTCAAAAATTACATATAAAATTTATGTTATATATTCCAACATATATAGGCTAATTGTGTATTAATAATGCATTTTCATATATGTAATTTTGATTTTAAAATACTGCATCTTCTTTGTTTAATTGTTAAAATTCCTACCAACATCACTTGAGCGCATTATTAAAGTCACGAAGGCATGAATTTGAACATTTAGGGCAGAACTGGAATATTTTCGACCGTGGGAACTGATTCTATTATTGGATATTGGTGGTTTGCTATTGGTTGATAACATATGATTGAAAGGTTGCCCCGCCCCTGCACCAATAAACATGTGATCAGGCAGAGAACTGATGCTGTTGCAAGAGCAGGGGAAATTGTTTTGAGCAAAGATACATTCTATAAATGCATACATCTAGATATACTTTTTACAAATGGCTGGGTTGTTTGAGCCCAAATTTGGTATGGACGAACCCAACCATTGAGCTAAAAATGTTAATAATATTTTACACAAATTTGGGTTGAAACAACCCAGAAATTTCTAGAATGTATATACTATTTAAAAAATAGTATATCATCTCTTCTCTGATGATGTGTTTATTGCTGTAGGGGCGGCACATGAGATCGACCAATAGCAAAACCCTACAGATCCAAAGATACAATAAGTTCTCAGTGGAAAATAATAGTTCTTCTCTAAATGATGCATTTTTTGAGAACTCATAGAAAAATTACAGGAAGTTATATATACATTTTAAAAATTGCTTGGTTGGTTCAGCCCAAATTCGGGTAAAATATAGATAAACCCAACCAGAGGTCAAAATTTAGCCAATATTTAACTTGGGCTGAAATAACCCAGCAATTGCTAAAATGTAAATATTATTGTTTTAAAAATATATACAGTTTCCTATAATCTCCTCCTCTTGCAACAACATCTATTCTCTGATGAGATGTTTATTGGCACAGGGGCGGGGTTACCTGTCAATTACATCATATATATAATCACATTGACCAATAGCAAACCACATAAATTCTATGATACAATCAGTTCCCAGTAAAGAAAATAATCCAGTTCCTATATATACATTTTACCCAAGTTTGGACTAAAACAATCCAGCATTTCTATGATGTGTATATATTATTTTAACAATATATAAAATTATTTATAATATATTATTATTTATAATAATAGTATATATTATTTATATTTATAACGTTTTGCTCAGAACATTTTCCCCTTCGCTTACAAGAGAAATTGTGAGGTTGTTTCAGCTCTTATTTCGGTAAAACATGGACAAACACAACCATTGAGTTTTGATTCAAATACATCAGTTTCGATTTCATGGTATTTTCCACGTTTGTTTTGCAGAACGAATCCCAGTAGGCTGCAGAGAGCTTCGATCCACCAAGTACATCTCAGACGGCCAGTGCACCAGCATAAACCCTGTGAAAGAGCTGGTGTGCACAGGGCAGTGTCTCCCCGCTCAGATACTGCCCAATTGGATCGGAGGATATGGCAAGAAGTCCTGGAACCGCCGGAACAGTCAGGAGTGGCGCTGCGTAAACGACAAAACCCGAACCCAGCGGATTCAGTTACAGTGCCAGGATGGCAGCACCAGGACCTACAAGATCACAGTGGTGACCTCCTGCAAATGCAAACGATACTCTCGGCAGCACAACGAATCGGGAGCCAAATCTGAGGGATACACTCATAGCCAGATCAAAAAGCAGAAAAACAAAGTGGCCACCAGGACAGAAAGCTAAAGGAGTCTCTGCTTGAACTGAGCTCAATAAAGAATTTCTGGCACTGAACTTTCTTTGAGAGCAAGTGCAGGGCTCAGAGTTCACTGTGAAAGAGAAAAAGAAAAGACATAAACATAATCACAATTAACATGAGGCCTTTGTGACCCTGTGCTAAGAGATGGACAATGACAACAGCATATTGCATTGCAAAAATGATTAGAAACAGACTTATGATCCTGATTGCTTTTGCCGCCTGATATGTGTGGTAATCACATGCTGTAGTTTATGCTGTAAGTCTTTGTGTTCAGTGACAATACATGTAGTTCTCAAACCTGAGAAATGCATAGCTATTTGTAAATTAAATCTTTGTATATATGCCTATGTATTTCTTTGTTTTTAATTGTTATGCAGGACTTTTATGTGTTAAAATGTAATATTTGGACGTATAAGCGGATGTAATATATTTTGCCTTGACTTTGCTCTGACTTTAAAATATTTTTAGTTTGTGCAAGCATTATTCAGACAAGATATTGCACTATAGTGACTGTTCATATTAGCTATTATGCTGTAAAAATATTAAAATTAAAACATCTGAAGATGTGTCAGTATATTTATTGGCATCTGGATGAGGTGACACATTGTTAACTCCTATTCATGCCAATTGACTTTGATCCAATAATTACACATGCTTACAATTTTTTTGATGTATGGCAAACTGTTTATATACAATAAACTGAAGAACAGGTGATAAAATCCATTCTAAATACTGTCATAATAACGATAATAATATTGATTCATTCATTTTCTTTTCGGCTTAGTCCCTTTATTAATCTGGGGTCGCCACAGTGGAATGACCCGCCAACTTATCCAGCGTATGTTTCACGCAACGGATGCCCTTCCAGCCACAACCCATCACTGGGAAACATCCATACACACTCATTCCCACACATACACTACGGACAATTTAGCTCATCCAATTCACCTATACGCATGTCTCTGGACTTGTGGGGGAAACCAGCACCCGGAGGAAACCCACACCAACATGGGGAGAACATGCAAACTCTACACAGAAATGCCAACTGACCCAGCCAAGGCTCAAACCTTTGTTTACAAGTTTGTGGGCGTTTGAGTAATTGCTGTCATGTGATGTGCATTTTTAAAATTATTTTTAGGGGTTTTCACCTTAATTGAGAGGAAAGTTGAGATTTGCAGACAGGAAAGTGTGGGGAGCAGAGATAGGGAAAGGATCAGCAAAGAACCTCGAGCCAGGAATCGAACTCGGGTCACCACAAGCACCTCGTTGCTATCTGTCAACGCACTACTACTACTACCAACTACTAGGCCATTGGTACCGACATGTGATGTGACTGACTGTATCTTGTGTTCGTTTCATACAGATTACAAAACCAAAAAATATTTGTTTTCAGGTGTAGTTGGTTAATTTAAAAGTGGAGATTTTAAGCTTTATGGGGTTATATTTCTCATGTCTGTGAAGCAAACATATGCTGAGAAGAACACACTGGTCCGAGCCCCTCCCCCCAGAGAAATTTCAGTCTAATAGCCATCGGCCATTGGCTCCTGTAATAGTTGGCGGAGCTTCATTCGCCATATTTCACAACTACATATGACATGTCTTGTGTATTCTATAGTCTTATAGCATGCGTCAAAAATCCGCTACGTGAACTACATTTGATTTTAAATTTACTACACGACTGTTAGAAATGGGGCCTCACAGTGGCGCAGTGGGTAGCACGTTCGCCTCACAGCAAGAAGGTCGCTGATCGCTGGTTCGAGCCTCGGCTGGGTCAGTTGGCCTTTCTGTGTGGAGTTTGCATGTTCTCCCTGTGTTGGCGTGGGTTTCCTCCAGGTGCTCCGGTTTCCCCCACAAGTCCAAAGACATGCAGTATAGGTGAATTGTATGAGTGTCAATGGGTGTGTATGGATGTTTCCCAGAGATGGGTTGCAGCTGGAAGGGCATCCGCTGTGTAAAACATATGCTGGATAAGTTGGCGGTTCATTCCGCTGTGGCGACCCCAGATTAATAAAGGGACTAAGCCGAAATGAAAATGAATGAATGAATGTTAGAAATGTACGTTCTATATAGTAAGAATTTGAATATGAATGGAACTCGGATGTACCGCATCTGCCATTTGTCATTATCACGTGATCTACCCGCGTCAGTTGCGCCGCTTTACTCCCATTTATGAATTCTTTCATGTTGTATTATTGGATAGCGTAGTGTCCATTGGATGCACACTCTTCAGAATCTCGTTAAAAGTAGTAGGTCATCCGGGTACTATTTTTCCAAACACTATGAATTTGGACATACTACTTGGCTTGCATACTGTTTTTTACATGCTATATAGTATGGAAGTAGGGTGGGGGCTGAGTAGGGAAGGGGCTTTCTTTTTGTGCATCATAACATACTGTAAAAAGGGCGTAATTAATTAAATTGTGGCTAAAGCTCAATATGTCAACACAGAAAAACTGTCACTCCAAACGCAAATGGTTAGACTTTGAAGATTACTAAAACAATGGTTTAACTTTTCAGGTAAAGAATAGCAATGTGCACTAGCAAAATAAAACACAGTATAGTACATTTTTCTTTACTAAATAGCTTAATCGCATTTATTCAAATAGTTTTACTATTTTTATTAATACTTAAAATTTGGTAACGTCGTCATTCACTTGGCGCTTTAAAGAAGCTACTAATATGAAAATAGATGTAGTAGCTAATTTTAAGCAATATATGTTAAAACGGCTTGCCATATTAAGACTTGCAAAAAATTATAAATCTGTTGAAATTAGTCAAATGCCCACATTTGACACACGTTAACGTTAGACCTGTTATGCGTGATTGTTTTTTTTGGAATATCACTTGAATAGGCAGTAAATGATTCTTTGCGAAGTGCGATGAGTTCAGACCACCACAGCTGCTGCGGTCCCAAGATGAGTGCATGACAGGCAGCGTCTGAGAGTTACCGGGGAAAGCTGCAACAATACCGCCACAAAACCCCGTTTCACCCCTAGCAATCACGCAGAATGCAGGTTAACATGTTCTTCACATGAATCCGTTTGCCAAAAGTGCGGAGTTTATTGAAACCCGAGAGAAATGCAACAAGAGCGCTGTTCTTCCTCCGACAGGCCTTTGGATCCCGGAGGTCTCCTACCGCGAGACGCCGAGCGGAGCGCCGACCGACCCGGGCGCGCGATGGTGGATTTCCCGGTAGCTGCAGTTCTGCCCGCCGGAGGCTCCGGGGAGAGGATGGGACTGACCACACCGAAACAATTCTGCTCCATCTTCAACAGACCTCTGATAAGCTACACCATTCAAGCATTTGAGAGGTGAGTCTGGCCATGAAACTGATTTTATTAACCTAAAAACCTGACATGTAGTTTGTTATTAGCAGCAAAACAGCACAATAAATCATTACGCCTGTCACAATTACGACAGTTAGTTTGACAACGGGACTTCCCCCCCCCCTCAAATAAACAGGCAAGAGTCCAAGGACACCTACTGCATGTCGATCTTGGCCAGAACAGCTTATTCAATCCTTATTAAGAACATCTGCAGATGCTGCAAGACTTGAGAAAAAGCTAAAAGCACTTGACATTGACTTGGCATATTTAATCAATTGAACCATGAAGTTAAGGTTTGTTGCGAGTTTCATGTTTAAAAAGCTGTCAGTTCAATTTTCAGAAACAAAAGCATCAACTTGTAACTGTTTGTAGCTATTTTTTCTTAATATAAATGTTCAGAATATATGACAGATATTACCTAAAATGAGTTTCCCAAGATATTAAATTACACGCGTCTTCATATCCTCATATGTGTACTTTCATATCTTATTTGGTTTTCAAACTGGTGTCTTCAAATGAGTGCTACAGTGATCAGTGGAAATGTATCGGAAAAAGGCATAGAACGATTAATAAATATTAATTATAAATCACACATACCATTAGAAAATAATAAAAAATACAAGTTGGATTCAAATATTGCAATAGTAATATATATTCATTCATTCATTTTCTTTTCGACTTAGTCCCTTTATTCATCAGGGATCGCCACAGCGGAATGAACCGGCAACTTATCCAGCATATGTTTTACGCAGCGGATGCCCTTCCAGCTGCAACCCATCACTGGGAAACATCCATACAGATTCATTCACACACATACACTACGGACAATTTAGCTTACTCAATTCACCTATACCGCATGTCTTTGGACTTGTCGGGCAAACCAGAGCACCCGGAGGAAACCCACGCAAACACGGGGAGAACATGCAAACTCCTCACAGAAATGCTAACTGACCCAGCCGAGGCTCGAACCAGTGACCTTCTTGCTGGGAGGCCATTGTGCCACCCACTGCGCCACTGTGCTGCCTAGTTATATATAGTAATCGAAAAAAAAACCTAATACAAAAACCCTGAATGAATGAAAATCATTATTTATTTTAAACAAAAAAAGGATAACAATAAATACATCAAATAAATAATAAAAATAATGTGAATAAAATTGTTAGATAGATATGAAATTAAAGATTAATTTGTTTTTAATTATTAATTAAATAAATAAATACAGTATTACACTATTACTATTAATTTTGCACCGTATAAATTGGGTCTTTATACAGTAAACAAAGTACTGAAAGTTCAGTATAATTTATTTGCATACAACTGTATTTGTATGCAGCCATACTTTTAAAGAATTTTAATTTCATTTCCCACCTGTTGGCTCACTCATTTTAAAAACATTATGTAAATGAAATGTAGATGAAATTATTTTCCTCACTACATTGTCACAGTAACTATGTTTCTCTGTCCTTTTCAATGGTTGTTAAAAATCACAAATAAAAGGGTCTATATTTTTCTCTGCAGATTACCGTGGATTGTAACGGTTGTCGTTGTGGTTGCTAAGGAGAATCATGACTACATGCTGAATATTGTCCGAAAATTTAATCACACAAAGGTAAAAGTAGTCCACGGGGGAACCACCAGACACCGCTCCATCTACAACGGTCTTCAGGCCTTCAGCGACTCTACAGACTCATCGACACCCAAACCAAAAGTGGTCATCATACATGATGCCGTACGGCCGTTTGTGGAAGAAGATCTTCTGCTGAAAATCACCCTAGCAGCTAAAGAGCAAGGGGTTTGTTTCTTTTCTATTCTTTATCTGCGTTTTGTGTTGAAGCGGGGAATTCTTGTAGCTGTGAAAGTGAAGTTTTGTTTTTGTTTTTTAGATTATTTCTAACAGGGATTTGGAGGAAAGATAAAGACTTCCTTTTTCAGGCAATTTAATTTGTACAATTTGTTAGTACTGGGTTGAACTCTCTTTTTGTTTTCAGTATAGCCTTAATTCTTTATGACATACATTCAAGGAGATGCTGGACACATGCCTCAGAACTTTTGGTATAATTTATAAGGCCATTTAAATATAGAGAACTCACAGTCATGTTCAGTTTGAGAAGATTTGAGCTTTGTTACAAGAAGTAGGATGGGTTTACTGTGGTCATACAGAAATGGAGATGGTCAGCAACATATAACATAGAGCAAAAATACTCAGGTAGACTGTGGTGTTTAAATGAGGCTCAGTTGGTACTAAGGGGCCAAAAGTGTGGCAAGAAGTCTGAACGGTTGATACCAAGTTGATACTATGGATGGATCCACAGTTTCACACTGTTTGTATCAAATTCTGCACCAATAATTCAAATGTTGCAGCAGAAATTTAGATTCGTCGGGTCAGGGAATGTTTTTACTATCTTCTATTGCCCAGTTTTTTGTAGTGCACAAGTGAATTGTAACCTCAGTTTTGGTGTTCGCTGTTCTCTTCTTTTGCTGCTGTTGTAGCTCATGTGCTTCAAGGTTTGTTGTATTTTCAGAGATGCTCTTCTGCAGATCTATGTTGTAATGAGTGATCATTTGAATTACTGTTGTCTTTCTATAAGCTTGAACAGGTCAAATTGTCTGTCATGTGGGATAAATCATTTTAAAACACTCCCTGAAATGTTTGTGCTGATGAATGTCCACTCCACACATAATTGCCTGTCATATTTATGAGGTGAGAGAAAGTCAAACCACCTAAAACAACTGAAAGAGAATTCCTGCAGTCTTCAGAGATTAACAACCTGTTATATAATAAAAATTAAAAATGTCTTTTAAGGGATAGATCAAATCTACCCACCATAAGGTGGTCCCATCTGCTTGAATATTTTTTCTTCTGTTGAACACAAAAGAATATATTTTGAATAATGTTGGAAACCAGTAGCAATTGGGTTTATTTTCCTACTATGGATGTCAGTGGCTACTGCCGGTTTCTAATATTTTTCATTTGGAATCGCATGATTATTTTAGGGTAACCCATTCCTTCAAACTGAATATATATATATATACATACAGTATACAGAAAGGAAGAGTATTGAAATGTTCATGGGGAACACAATACCTCATAGACCATAAGAGAAATCCTGCTTCATTTGTGGTTCGACTGAATTGCAGTTTGTTCCAATGTCCATAAATCACTAAGATAAACATATTGTTGACACCTCTCAGCACTGCTCCTTACAGCATGAAACCGGATAAGATGCTTTAGCAATGTTTTTGCTGGCTTTGATACATGAGGTTTAAGATTTCTGCGATTTTCTTCTAAATCTCTTCACCAAATCATGACAAGGGCTGGAAAGCAAAACCCAGATGTTTATGAAACACTCAAAAGAATAAGAGATGGATAGTGATTCATTGCATGACCTAAATGCACCATTGTTTAGTAATTGTGGATAAACAGATTTTCACAGTTTGTGTTTTTGATTGAATTGTCTTGGTTTTTCTTGTTTTCAGGCCTCAGGAGTGATTCGTCCTCTTGTGTCCACGGTCATTGCAACCACGTCAGAAAGTTACCTGGACCACTCGCTGGAGAGAGCCAAGTACCGGGCCAGTGAAATGCCTCAAGGATTTCTTTATGACATTATTTTCCAAGCCTACCAGCGGGTATGAGCAGCCCAGACATGTTTATTGGTTAGCATAAACCTCAGTTTCAATGTGCAAAGTACATTAAGGTTGAGGGTTCTGTTAAAACAAACCTCAGGCACCTTGACATCCACATAGTGACTTTTATGCCAATTTTGGGCTATTAAAAAAACAAAAACAAAAAAACTAATTTTAAATATGTTTTAAATTTTAAATATTTAAATAAATTTTAAATAATTTTTTTTTATATATATAATTTCAGTGTTAAATATTTAAAATTGTTTTATATTTTAAGTAAAACATATTTAATATAAAAATAAATTAATATTTTGTCATTTTTATTATATATTTATTTATGCACTGCTGTCGGTTTTTGCCCTTAATTTTCATTTATTCTTTTTCATTATTATGTTTAGGTTTTTATATGCAGAAATATATAAAATTAATAGTTTATAATATAAAATGTTCACACAATTATGTTTATATATTCACTATTTAAATAATATTTTATTTACATTCAACAATGTACATTTATTTCAACATTATTACATACACTTTTAGAAAAATATTTATAAAATATTTCTATAGTATTTAAATAAAAATAATATAATATATTTTGTGTACATTGCTTTTATATGAAGTGCAACTATATATACACACACACACACACACACACACACACACACACACACACACACACACACACACACACGATGTAAATAAGTTTATATATAAAATTTACCTGACTATTTTATAGCATATAGCTCCTATTTTTATTACTTTGTGTTCAAATTTTTTACTATTTTGAAGCCAGTGTTCTTCCTGACCCTTTCATCATCACATACCATAAGGTTGTTGTTCACACTTTTTATTTATGCAGTATCCAATACTTTTGGCGCTTATTACAACAGTTATCTCACTGTGACAAAGAACCTCTCAGTGCTCAAAACTTGGAGCGCTGTATCTCTTTTGTTCATTGTCCCCGAGATTTGCATAAGCCCACAGCTTCTTTTGTGACATAAGTATTATTATTATTATTCCCATACTAGTTCATTGCGTGTCAAAATAATAAATCATTATTGTTTAGTCTGGCCTAGCTGACTGCACAGTCACACTTTTATTGCAGTTCTTCTCAAGATCAGCTCAAAACAATGCTTTCACAGAAATTGTGCTTTTTCATCCAGTTTCTCATGGAGGTGAAGTGTAATTTATTTAATACCTCATTTATTGTGTTGTAATCTTTGGATCTCATGAAGCGATTTACGATAAGAGGAACAGATAGAAGTGTTAAAAAGAAGCATTGAGATTTATAGAGGACTTGTTTTTTTTGGGAGCCCAATTTTTTGCTTCTGGTCTGGAGAACTTTGATTTCACACTCCTGTTGTTTTTGGCCCTGACGTCGAACATTAGCGTGAGTTTTTAGTGTCAAGTCGCAGCTGTCTGTCCTCGATTAATTTGAAATAAAGATAAAACCATGACATGAAGAAATCCAGAGGATGAGGCAATCTGAAGAATGGGTATCAAGTGTTACCTGACACTCGGCTTCTTCTGGGGCTTTTCTTCTCCAACCCCAACAGTGAAGGCTCCGAGAAGATTTATATGCTTTTTGAACCCACTTTTCTATGAGACTCTGCCATCATGCGAGTCCGTACTTCTTTTCTTATGTTGCATTCATCGCTTTTTACAATGGGTTTTTTTTTCAGCTGGGTGTTTTAAGTGAGGGTTTTTGGATGTAGCCGATGGCCATGTGTCAAAACCCTCTCTGTGGTCTTTTCCAAATGACTGATGCCTGAAATATTTTGTGATGTATGAAATATTGGTAACACTTTACAACTAGGTTCCATTAGATAACGGGATGGTTCCCTCAAAAATAAAATCATTTGCTTACCTTTTACTTGTTTCAAACCTTTCTTTTTTCTGGTAAACATTAAAGAAGATATCTTGAAGAATGTTGGAAACCGGTCACCATTGACTAATGTAGTATTTGTTTTCCTATTGAAGTCAATGGTTATCGGTTTTCAGCTTTCATTAAAATATCTTCTTTTTGTTTTTAGCGGAATAAAGAAACTCATGAAGGTTTGAAACCACTTGAGGGAGAGTAAATAGTGAGTATTTTTTTATTTTATTGGGTGAACTATCCCTTTAATGTGTTTAATATCATTAACAAGCAATACAGTTTTCATTCATTTTTGATAATGAAAATAAAGTAATTAATTGATAACTCACAACTTTGGATTTTAATGATGCAATATATGTTAAATTATGATTAATAAAGGCTGCACAAGTATTGTTTACTCAGTGTATGTTAGTAAATACATTATTAGCTAATATTATTTAATTTAACCTTATTGTAAAGTTTGACCAAAATATTTAAATAAATACTTATTATTATCATTTAACATTATAGTTATGTTTGATTTATGTACATTGCTATTTTTCATCTCAATAGCTTTACACAAATGTTTAGAAAATCTGTACAATATAATATAAATGTTCATAAATATGTGCATAAAATAATATATTTATTTTCTTTATTTTAAACATTTAACTAACTATTTGAACTAAGCATTTAATTAATTTGATATATTTATAAAATAATAATTATGCATATATTAGTTATATTGGATTTATGTACTGTTGAAGTCAGAATTATTAGCCCCCCTGTATATTTTTTCCCACTATTTCTGTTTAACGGAAAGAAGATTTTTTTCAACACATTTCTAAACATAATAGTCTTAATAACTCATTTCTAATAACTGATTTCTTTTATCTTTGCCATGATGACAGTACATAATATTTCACTAGATATTTTTCAAGATAACAGTATTCAGCTTATAGTGCAATTTAAAGGCTTGCCTAGGTTAATTAGGTTAACTAGGCAAGTTAGGATAATTAGGCAAGTCATTGTATAACAATGGTTTGTTCTGTAGAATATCGAAAAACAAATATTGCTTAAGGGGGCTAATAATATTGAGCTTAAAATGGTTTTTAAAAAATTTAAATCTGCTTTTATTCTAGCCAAAATAAAACAAATAAAACTTTCTCCAGAAGAAAAAATATTATAGGAAATACTGTGAAAAATGTCTTGCTTTGTTAAACATGATTAGGGCTAATCATTTTCATTTTTTTTCATTTTGAGTTTTCATTTTTACATAGTTAAAAAAAATCTAACACTATTCATAAATATGAGCATACATTTAATATAAAAGACTGAACATTTGTCCTTTTCTGGAGCTTCTCCAACCCCATCTGCTTCGATTTTATATACTTTTTGAACCCTATTTTCCATGCCATCACGTGATTCCATGCTTCTTTTTTTAATGCAGTTTTCAGTGCGTTTGACTGTTTTTACAATGGGGTTATTTCAGGTGTGTTTTTGAATAAGGGTTTTTGGATGTAGCCGACGGCCATGTGTCAAAACCCTCTCTGCGGTCGCTTCCAGATGACTGATGCCATTTCATCATGCCATCCCATTGAGAGTTCTAACTTCACAAAAGAAGAGACATCCAAACCCCGTGAGGCTCTGGCTGTGCGCTGATGAAAAGGCGAAGGGGGGGAAGAATGCCAAAGGTTAAATGATTGCAGGACTTTCTCCTTTAATTTGCCTTAAAATCACAGCAGCCTGCAAGCAAAGCTCTCCCCGTCTGCTCTGGATGAAATATTGCTGTAGATTTTGCCCTCCCAACGTCTCGGGTGGCATGATTTAGCTTGTGTAATCTAAGAGCGATCTTAAGAGCTGTCTTAGAGCGATTCGCTTCAAGTACTCGGTTTGACTTTTTCAGAATCAACAACATTTTTTTTTTTTTTTACACTAATCTCATATGTCCAGATTTTATTTCTGTAGAAAACAAACCTTTTTCAAAAGGTTGAAGGGATAAAATTGAAAAAAAAGAAAGAAAAGAAAATGGACTTGTCATATGCATACCCTGATGTTGTTCTTATCGCATATACTCTTTAAAATGTCCTTAAAATGTAATTGCAGGGAATAGTGACCAGCATTAAGCTTAAAAAAAAAAAGAAAAACAAGAAGATTTTTCAGTTATGGGCAAATAAATGTAATGTATTGTAATACTGCATATTCACAAGGCTTTATTAGTGCCGTAATCAGTCTGACTTATGCAAAAGTAAAAAAAGTAATATATATATATATATTTAATTTTTTTTCCCTGCAGAAACTGTATTGAATTTCTTTTTAATCAAAAGCATGTATTGATTTATTTTTTATTTATTTTTATTTAATTTTTTAGTGAAGGGAGTGCATTGACCTTATTTTTTTATTATTATTATTATTATTATTATTATTATTATTTTTAGTCAAGGGAGTGCATTGACTTTATTTTATTTTATTTTATCAAGAGTGTGTATTGACCCAGTTAAATAAGTGCTTTTTATTATTAACTAAATCTGTAAAATGAATATGCACTTAGCAAAATATTTGGTTAAATGCAAAAATCTATCACTATGTTTGACCCAGTTATATTAAATTAATATATTTTTTCTGGTTTTGCTTGTTGCTTTTGTTCAAAATCTATATTTAATATTTTTAAAATAAAAAAAAGCATAAATAAAACTTAAGGCTGGTTCAATATTCACAGCTATTACATAGACAAGCACAAGCAGGACATTTCTTAAAATTTATTTTTTTATGGTCAGAAAAAAAATGCATTGGGAGCAACACCAGGGTAAGCAAATAAAAAAAAAAAGAGTTTTCATTTTTGGTGAACAATCCCTTTACTGTCCCTACACAGGTGTTTGAGCCGATGGTTCTGATTTAAGTCAGTATTTATCAGACTGGAGGCTTGTTGTTTCATTGTGTTGTTGTTTTTATCCTGGTTTCTTCTTTGCAGTGCAGTGAATTTGACTTTGAGTTTGGCACCGAGTGTCTACATTTGGCCCTGCAGTACTGTGGCACGAATGCCAGGCTCATAGAGGGACCACCGACTCTGTGGAAAGTAAGGAACAAAAAGTTTGAATTTTTCAGTGTCATACATATTTATGCCATATATAGTGGGTCCAAAAGGCTGAGATCATATTGAAAAAAGGTGTTTTTCCTATTTAAACCTAGAAAAATGTTTTTTCAAAAAGTGAGATTTTGGATTTCTAGATTAAGAATTAATTGTGATGAAGTAAATGTCTGAAATTTATGTCAGTTTTAAAGTTCTACATGTATAATCTACTCTTATGAAGCAGTTCATATTCACGATATAAGCGTATTGCATAAACACATTCGTTATAAACCTAGCCTAAACTTATGTAATTAAACAGGTCAGTTGATACTATTTTTTTTGTTGTGTGTGAATTAGAATAGGTTAACATGGCTAAATGTTCCAAAACACATCATTTTATCACATGCTTTTATTATTATATTTATGCTTATATTATTGCTGAACCTCTGATCCCACTCTGTCTGAAATGCTCTGATTCAGTTGTGGTGAGTTCTGATTGGCCAAACAAAATCAGGTGTGTGTAAAATGTAACGCAAGGCCTGTTCACACCAAACACAATAGCTATAAATATAAATATTATAAAAAAATATTTGCGTCAACATTGACAAATGATAATGTTTATTTTTAGTTTATGATTTTTGCATTACCCCCTTTTAACCAGCAGATGTCCTCAGTATGCTACTAGCTCACCTGACCTGTGAATCCAGCTTGTGTAATGTGTAATCAATCTAATCAAACTGAATTTAGCGATCACAATCACTGTAGTAATGGAATAAAAACAAGAAAGAAAATTTCTCCAGAGTATTCAAAGTAGGCAACACAAAGACACTGAATCTAGCACAGGATACCTGAGGTATATATTTTTTACTTCAATTTTCGCTGTATTCTTACTTTTCTTTTTTATTATCATTTCCCATGATATAACCGATTGTTTCCAAGATAATCATTATCATTAAATAATCTTTGATAAAAGGGCTTAACATTAAGCAATGAGCTTCTTCACAATGACATCTGTAGCTTTAAATTACATGAACCCTTTTTACCGTTATATTCCAGTGGATTCTGACTGGCTGTTCCATAGATTCCAATGTATTTTGAGTGTTTTATTGTTTATTAACTGTAAAAAATGTTCTAGGGAATGATTTTTTCGAACTATCTTTATCATTATCTTTAAAGTTTTTGTACATGGTGTGAATGGGCCTTTAGTGTTTATAAACATTTTTAGCTTCTATAGAAATTTGAAACATAAACATTTAAAAGAGACCTATTATGGCGTAAAATAAGTCTCTGATGTCCCTAGAGTGTGTATGTGAAGTTTCAGCTCAAAATACCCCACAAATAATGTTTTATAACTGCCCCATTTAGGCTTTGATCCAAATTGTGTAATTTTGGGAACTGTCGCTTTAAATTCAGATTAGATTTTGAGATTTTTCTTTTCAAAAGAGGGCGGAGCTACAAATGCCTATGTGTCAGCATAGTGGCAGATTCAAAAACAAGACTAACGTCCTATGCTGATGAGGGATAGATAGTCACTAATGAGCGGCGCTTTCCTCCTCTGATGACACATACAAAGTGAGAATGTCAATCAAAGTGTTTCTGTAGATTTTTATGAAGTGTGATTTATGAAAAATAAAATGAATACATTTTTATAATTGGAAGCTGGTTATATTCACAGACTGCTGCCACATGAAACCTCTTATAAATACTACAATACTACAATTTTATGTAAGCCTTGTCTTGTCTGTGCATATACATTTGGGCAGCATCATGCTAATATTTCATACTGATACAAACATTTGCAGAAATAATATCTCGACTCATTGTTCTTTTTTTATATTATGTTATAGTGGCTTCTTAAATGTGATGTTTTTTACTTTACTTTTTGTAGGTAACATACAAGCGAGATCTAGCAGCTGCAGAGGCTATTATTAAAGGTATTATAGAAATAAATATTTTACATCCCACAGTTTTTTTGTCATTTCTAGGAATACAATATTGCCATTCACTGTTGTTATTGCAGAATGCTTTGATTATACATTTTAACTGGTAACAGTCAAAATAGATCATATTCACTTAGAGACATATTTGGATGAACACAAACTGTTAGTAATGTGCATGTAAATATACAAAGAAAGATTGTGAAACACAGAAGAAAACTGATATTTTAAGATGTCTACATGCTGTCTTTTTTATATACAATCTTTTTAAGAGAAATTATAGTATAATGTACTGTAAGATATTAGTTGACCAAACAAAGGGAGAACTGAAGTTGAATAATTTGGGAAAATTTTAGTTTTGAAGTAAATATGTGGTTGTATGAGTGCATGATTTTAGTAAAGTTTCCATGCCTCTGTCTATTCAACCAGTGCATTAAGCTGCTGTTGGCTTATAACCCATATTCATAATGCCAGCCCAAGTAGAATAAAACAACAAATGATCTAAAAATGTTGTAATCTTGGCTAAGTAATGGACCTCTTACCGCTTTCAGAGATCTGTCTTTACAATAAAGCGTCCCACTAGGTGTATTTATTTTCCTCAGCTTTAGCTTTTGAACATCATGTAATCCTAAAATGCCTGAAGTGTTAAACATTAATCGCACATTGGATTCAATTTTTATTCCTTATGTAAACACCACAATCATAAACAAAAACAAACACAGATGTATTTTGTTTCATTTTACTTTATTTGTGACCTTGGACAAGAAAACCAGAGATTTATATATCATTATTATACACAACAGTTTAATAACTACGCTTTTAATTGATGTATACTTGGTTAGCATAGGATATTTTTTCACAGAGATGCAACTATTTGAATATCTGAGATCCAAATAAAGTACTGTACCAAATACATAGAGTTTTCTAAATAGCAATGCACATTGCTAAACAAAAAAGGAGTATTGGTATAATATATACAATAGGAAATTTACAAAATATCTTCATGGTGTAATTTTTGGCATAAACGAAAAATCGTTAATTTTGATCCATACAATGCAACATAAGACTGGTTTTGTGGTCCAGGGTCACATTTTCTAATGTAAATGACCGAGTCAAATGAATTGTTATTGTCACTACTGTAATATTGTCTGACTTTATTAAAAATTATTGACTAAATCAGTTGATTTTGTTTTACCATTTATTTTTTTATTTCAAGGAAATGAGCCGGTTGAATAAGCCCACGCTTAGAAACATTTGATTAAAATGTTGCTGTTTTGACACAGGTTTATCAAATTACTATTAGTTTTCTAGTTTTGTTAAATGTTTCATCAAAATCTATATTTATTAATGTTTAGTATTTTCACCCTACAGTAAACACTCTGTTTTATCTTCAGATAAAAAGTACTTGAATTGTACAAGTAAAAATAAAAAAAACTTTCTCCTGAATCATTATTTTCATTTTCCTTTTTCAGAGACTCTTTCGGTGTCAGCCTGTATCATCGCAGGAGCTGAAGCAGAAGCTGTTGAGTTGGCCAAAACTCTTCAGAAAAATCTGAACATGGTAAAACAAGGATGACATCGATCGTCTTACAGTTTTGTTAAAATAGTCTTTGCTTAGGAATGCATTGCGTATCTAGACGTTTGCACCGATCTGTCTTCGTCTCAACCTCCTTCACCCCAATTTCCTATGACTTTCACCTGCCCTGTAACTTTATGAGAAGTCACAGATGGCAGTGCGCAATACCTCAGTCATACCATTAAATGTATACTTGCTGAAATGGATAAGGTGTCATGTACAAGTGTGACCACCTTCCCATTTATTCCACTTTTATTTTTTGGAGCCGGTCCAGTTTGAGACGTATCTTCATGTTGTAGGAGATCCATCATCCTGTGCAAGGAAATATGACGTCCTCCATTTGGGGTCAATGCAGCGGAAGCCCATCCTCCTTTGTAGCCGTTCCAAGTTCTTCATCAAGGCCATGTCCTCCTCTTGATAATGTTGTGAACATGAGAGCGCCCGGCGTCCCGTACGGATGATTGCTTCCAGACGCTGCCGCTCCCCCAGGTGTCGGCCTGGGTCATTTCTACTGAGCTTACTCGAGGGAGATGAAAGAAAGGGAGGAGATTACAGATGAGAAATTGAATTTGTCTCAGTGCCATTTGGTAAATTTAATCCCCATTACAGTGTCTCTATTACTGAGATGTGGAACTCGAGTTGAGCCAGTTCCAGGCGTGCAGGTGGTACGATTGGCTCTGGTTGTGTTTTGGTTATTAAGGACAGCAGAGAGTGATAAGGGTGATCCTTTTAGCGAGATGTAATAATCATACACGCGCATGCTGCTGATAAGAGCTGGAGTGGGTCGCCGTCTACTTTCATCTGAGGCTCATGTTCACTATGGGCAAACATTTTTGCTTGGTAATGGAAGATTAAAGTCAGAATATGTGCATTTCTTGATTTCATGTTTGACTGAGGGCCTGTATTGAAGGCCAGGACACTTACTGTAGCTTATGGTCAGCTATTGTGCAGTGTCAGGCTATGCTAGTTTGGTGTGTTCCACATTTTGCCTGTTGTCGTGCTCATATTGGAGGAAGGTTGCCTGATTCAGCTAGTAAAATTGGCATACGACATATGTGAAAGAGGGCATTCGGATTGGCTGTTCAGCTACGAATCAGAGCATGAGAACAATAACTGATGTGACAAAATTAAACAAACGAGGCAGGTCAAGAGGGGAACACAAGAAGTCTACAGTATGGATGGTATCGTTAAGATTTTGCTGATCCTGGTTCTTATCAATACTGTTATCGATACTATATTCCATAATTTAATGCAAAAATAGACATAAATAGCTAAATTCAGTGCATCTCTTGAGTTAGATGGCATGTTTTTGTATTTGTTCATGTATTTTGCCACCTTTGTTCACTATTACACTTGCATATTCATTTTCAGACATCCCACCCAGGATAAACTCATGAATACAACAAAAATATATAATAAAATACATTTTGGAGGTCTTATTTAAATAATTTACGATACAGACATATGCCAATTCATTATGTCTTTACTATGTAAAACGTTATATAAACTGCTGTTTATTGCAACATGCTTATTAATCATACTTTTAAAAGGACATAATTTAACTGATTTTATTTCCCTAATATTTTCAGCCAAGGTTTCATTGAGTTGTATTACAGTCCAACTACACGAATCTTTCTAAAGGTTATATATGTAATACAGGGGTGTCAAAGTCAATTCCTGGAGGGCCGAAGCCCTGCAGAGTTTAGTTCCAACCCTGCTTTAACACACCTATCTGTAGGTATCAAACAAGCCTAAAGCACTCAATTAGTTTGATCAGGTGTGTTTAATTAGGGTTGGAACTAAACTGCAGAGCTGCGGCCCTCCAGGAACTGGCTTTGACACGTAATGTAATGCTATATAAATGTAAAACACTTCGAGTGGTAGGATCAATGAGAGAGAGAGATGATTAGCAATGAGATTTGCGATAGAGCTTTCTTTACTGCGCTATTCATAAAGCTTATATGTGATATGGTGCTTATTCCCTCACCTGGAAATTGGGTTTAATTTGCGGCCATCAGGGAGTCACTATGAATACACAGGAATTTCCAGGAGCTTGGCGAGACCACTGCCTTATGAAAGCTTATGACTGTGAACTTTGACTGATTTGGTTCTCTGTACCCATGCCTAGTCAGCAGTCATTTTGTTGCATTTCTTTAATATTAACAAATTATATTGATTTTCAGATTACATATTTGCATGAGTGAATCCCTCTTTGCCCTCCCTTCTTGCATATTTGTCTGATAATCTAATAATCTATATAACTGACAGCCAGCTACTTTGTGTTTCCTCATGACTTGAGTCGTTTGCTTGGTTTCATCACTTTAGTTTTAGTTCTCACGCTCTGATTCGTAGCTAAACACGCAATCGGAGCTCTTACTTTCTCCCATGGCCGACACCAGTTCTACATTCTAAATCAGACTCCCTACAACATGAACCCAACCAGAGGTAAACAGACTAGCCTGACAAATGCTCACCTAAGCCCTGACTTTCCCTAACAGCAGACCACCAGCTTAGTGTGGATACACAGCCTTTAGGCAACTTTTTCCTGTTCTCACCAAAAGCTTATCCAGCTACACCAAACTTTTCTAAGAGATCTTAATTCTGGGTTCCAACCAGGTCCAACATTGCATTGCTTTGGTTAGCTAAAAGGTTATGTAGATGTAGTTTTACACTTGTATTTAGCATCAACTTGATGAAAATGCATTTTAATACCAGAGGCCAGAGAGTGGGCTTCACATTCCTCAGCTGCAGGAATTTGAGATCGTTTAAGTGCTGAGAGCGTCTAGGTATTGCATATATCAACTTAAGCCACACAAGTAAATCTCACACACACACACACACACACACACACACACACACAAAAATCCACATTTGATCCATCAGAGACTATAAAATTCCATTGAATACACGTAATCCTGGCATTTCAGTGATACTGCATAACTCTTGACTGTAATGTATTCTTACGTCAACTTCAGATTAAGTCCTAACATGAGCCGAAATAAGGCCCGACACGTAGCTGCGGTTCAATTTGAACTCTTTGGATGGTAAAAGAAAAAAACACATCTCTCTTTTTAAGTTGTTTGCAAATCCCTATGAATGATCAGAAAGGTCATTTTATTTGAGTGTGTGGAAATGAAAGCATTACCTAATCTTTTTGTGACCTTTAACGTCTAACGAGGACCAAGTGTGTGGCTTTATGAATCTGATTTCGTGTCATTATGAAGCACTTATTCTTGCTCCACCGCCACGCAAATAACCTGCAAACAGCATCTCGTGTGGCCTCAACAGCCCAGCCTGGTTCAGATGTCGAAAAGATCTCGTAAATCCGCAGCTCGGAGCGAACTGGTTTTCGTCTAAAGCCGCGCTTGGTTATCTTTCAAGAGCGAATAAGTCCCTGCATGTGTTTCCAATAACCATTTCATATTTCCAATTTTCTCGTCAAGGTCGAGTCCGTGCCAAACACTTCTGTTTATTTCTGTTTATTTCATCTTTGTACAAGACATTCGACAAGGCCAGGGACAGGATATGGTTTGATATGAGGACTTTGATATGATTTCATATGTAGAGCATCTGTGTGTTGTTTTTATGAAAAAAGGATGAATCATTAGATCTTCATAAATAATATTTTTGTCTTTGAGATTGCTTCTTGTATTGATCTTGGGCTCTTTTCTCCTTTTCTCAGATGGAGACAGACGTCATTCCATGTGGAAAGGAGAATAATGTGCAGTACCTGTCCAAAACCCGAAACTTTATTCACATATCTGTACGTCAACAGCACACGCAAACACAAAGTAATTCCACATTGAAGTCAGCATAAATCACATTCGACATCCTTAATGTGCATTCCTGTTCACATTGTGGATGATTCATCTGTTAATATTACAGTATTCCAAAATGGGTTGTCTTTAAAATCAAAATTTAATAACTTGGTGTGGATTTACTCTGGTATCTGCACTCCCATTTGAAAGAAGACTCCCATGCTCATCAAGCATGTTTTTATCGAATCTAAAATACAGTATTTTTTGTATAATTTAACATTTAATACATTTTTGTGATGGCTAAACTGCATTTTTCAGCATCATTTATTGTTAATTAAGTTTTCAGTGTCTCATCATGTTCAGAAATAATTCTAATTGTTTGATTTGGTGTTCAAATTTATTATTGTTACTATCAATTTTTTATTTATTCTTGGACACGCTACCCTTTTTAGGAGTTTCATTGAAATAAATGTTTTTGTTACATTCTAAATGTGTTTAGTGCCAGTTGTGATTAATTGTGATTATATATTGATTATATTTGATTGACAGTATTATTTAAAAACATAAGTTAGACATTATTTAAACATAAGACAAATTATCTGTGTTTTAGATGAGTGGATCAAACTCCTCATGGGTCCTGGAAATGGTGAAATGTTTTGAAGACATCGACCACGCTCGTTTATACCCAGTAGTTATTGTTTGGGTAAGTTTGCATACAGAGCTTCCCACAAATTCACCATTACATGTTACAAAATGAATGTGTATGAATGTTTTTTTTTAAACTCACCATACATTACATAAACATGCATAAACACAGTAACAAAGTAAAAAAAAAAAAAAACCCTGCACACTCTTTATCACATTATAACAGAATTTTAGACACTTTTATACTTCTGTTGTCACATTTGTGGCATAATATTGATTTTTATATATCAAAATTTATATCTCTTTCTTTGTTTATACAGCATAT
>CAIGQW010056839.1:2711122-2721639 GCA_903798125.1 Danio choprae | reverse complement strand
CTCCCTCGGTCGGCCCCCTGGAGTCAGCAGCCACTCCTCCTCCAGGGTCCCGCCCTTCCTCGACTCCGCCCGGGGCCGTCCTTCTGGCTGTGTCCTGGGTCCTCCTGCTCCAGTTCCCTTCCTGTCTTCCCCTTGGACTCCTCCCTTGTACCCTCCCCTTCTACCATCCTCCTTTTTGTTTCCTGTTGAAGGCGCGGGGACCGCGCCTTCAAAAGGGGGGGGTACTGTCAGTGTTCGTCCGCGTCATCCTTTGTTTATGTCATGTGCTTTCTTTGTCCTTCTCCCGCCACCGTCATTGTTAATCTGTCTCACCTGTACTCATCCCTCTTGTGTCATTAGTCTAATCAGCCCCCATCTATTTATATCCTTTCGTCTGTGTCTTTCGTTGTCCGGTATTTTGGTTCGTCCTGTGATTCGTGTGGTCCTGTGTCTGCCTGTCTTCCCATACCCTGTATCAGTTCCCGTAAGTGTTATTAAACCCGTTTTGTAATGTTCATCCTTCTCCGTCTCGTCTTGTTATCCTCCGCCCTCCGGGCGTTACAAGAACTACACTAGGGGGTGTTTTACAGAAAGATCCTAACTTTAAAATCTGTTTGGTAACCATTTCATCTAGGACCACATTTAGGACAAAACCAAATACAGAAAAGCATTTCTTAAGTGTGTTATCTTATCTTAACTACAGATCAGATTGGAAGGGGGTATACAGAAACACCCTACCTTGACAAAAAATCCTATAAACTGTCCTGACAGCTGTCCTAACCTCAACATTATTAGAATGCTATCAAGAAACAACACCTTTAATTGCATTTGGCATCAATGGCATTACATTTCTGGATGATTAAAAATTAAGAACGAAGATGCTTAATGGCAGAAAGACTCTTGGAGGATGCTCAAGATGTGTACATTTTGATGACAAAACACATATAAGTACATTTATTAGTAAACACTTACCGACTTACACAACATGATATTACAGTTAGCAGAAAGTGTCATGGAGCGTTACTGGTAATAGTGCAAGTGACAATATAGATTTTCTTTTTTGCCAACAAATTTGTTTTAGATTTGTTTATTCATGTTGTTTAGTTTAGCAACCTGTGCAGTGTTGATTGTTTGGTAACAGACCTAAGAGTAGATTGTCAAACTTGGTGACATAATAATTTAAGATTTCCTAACTAGAGATAAGATACGATTTTGTAAGATAGGATAAGAATCCCAAATCCAGGTAAGATTTGCTTCTTGCTAAAAATCCAAATTTAATTTATTGTATCTTAAGTTAAGACCTAAGATAAGAAACTTTCTGTAATATGCCTCTAGAATTCTGCCACTACTCTGCTGACTGCCTGATCAAAAAAAAACAAAAAAAACAGTTTGAATCAGAGAAATAAGCATTACCCTGTGTTCTACTCGGGTTTGACCTCTGCTTGAAATATGTTTTTCTTCAAGCAGTTTGCAAAAAAATGAGCATGGCCTTCTTTTATTTGGTGTGTTTGCATACAGGCCACATCTTCCTGAAGCGGTGATGTAAGCGAACGGAAAAAGAAATTGCATTCATTTAACGGATCGGTGAATGCTGGGTCAGTTGCAATGGAAACTTTTCGCTGAGAGTTTCTTTGCTGTTCTGCATGGGAGCACAACCTGTACAAATACACAGAGTGTTCATTTAAAAAGAGGACTGTTGGCTAATCTTAAAATTAATGGGCTTGTTCCAAAAATATATTAGGTGTTTTTGTAAGAATAGGTCATATTTAGTTTAAACAAGTGATACGTTTTTTTATGGGATTATTAATTGCTGGATGGTTGGAGTCAATAAATGGTGAGAAGATTTTTTTATATATTTGTTAATGACTACTAATCAGGGTATTCACTATAGTGTACAGTCGTGGCCAAAGGTTTTGAGAATTACATAAATATTGGAAATTGGAAAAGTTGCTGCTTAAGTTTTTATTATAGCAATTTGCATATACTCCAGAATGTTATGAAGAGTGATCAGATGAATTGCATAGTCCTTCTTTGCCATGAAAATTTACTTAATCCTAAAAAAAAAATTCCATTGCATTTCTGTCATTAAAGGACCTGCTGAGATAATTTCTGTAATAGTCTTGTTAACTCAGGTGAGAATGTTGACAAGCACAAGGCTGGAGATCATTATTTCAGGCTAATTGGGTTAGAATGGCAGACTTGACATGTTAAAAGGAGGGTGATGCTTGAAATCATTGTTCTTCCATTGTTAACCATGGTGACCTGCAAAGAAACGCGTGCAGCCATCATTGCGTTGCATAAAAATGGCTTCACAGGCTAGGATATTGTGGCTACTAAGATTGCACCTAAATCAACAATTTATAGGATCATCAAGAACTTCAAGGAAAGAGGTTCAATTCTTGTTAAGAAGGCTTCAGGGCGTCCAAGAAAGTCCAGCAAGCGCCAGGATCATCTCCTAAAGAGGATTCAGCTGCAGGATTGGAGTGCCACCAGTGCAGAGCTTGCTCAGGAATGGCAGGAGGCAGGTGTGAGCGCATCTGCACGCACAGTGAGGTGAAGACTTTTGAAAGATGGCCTGGTGTCAAGAAGGGCAGCAAAGAAGCCACTTCTCTCCAAAAAAAAAAAAAAACCACATCAGGGACAGATTGATCTTCTGCAAAGAGTATGGCGAATGGACTGCTGGGGACTGGGGTCATATTCTCAGATGAAGCCCCTTTCCGATTGTTTGGGGCATCTGGAAAAAGGCTTGTCCGGAGAGAAAAGGTGAGCCCTACCATCAGTCCTGTGTCATGCCAACAGTAAAGCATCCTGAGACCATTCATGTGTGGGGTTGCTTCTCATCCAAGGGAGTGGGCTCACTCACAATTTTGCCCAAAAACATAGCCATGAATAAACAATGGTACCAAAACACCCTCCAACAGCAACTTCTTCCAACAATCCAACAACAGTTTGGTGAAGAACAATGCATTTTCCAGCATGATGGAGCACCGTGCCATAAGGGAAAAGTGATATCTAAGTGGCTCGGGGACCAAAACGTTGAAATTTTGGGTCCATGGCCTGGAAACTCCCCAGTACTTAATCCCATTGAGAACTTGTGGTCAATCCTCAAGAGGTGGGTGGACAAACAAAAACCCACTAATTTTGACAAACTCCAAGAAGTGATTATGAAAGAATGGGTTGCTATTAGTCAGGATTTGGCCCAGAAGTTGATTGAGAGCATGCCCAGTCGAATTGCAGAGGTCCTGAAAAAGAAGGGCCAACACAGCAAATACTGACTCTTTGCATAAATGTCATGTAATTGTCGATAAAAGCCTTTGAAACATATGAAGTGCTTGTAATTATATTTCAGTACATCACAGAAACAACTGAATCAAAGATCTAAAAGCAGTTTAGCAGCAAACTTTGTAAAAACTAATATTTGTGTCATTCTCAACTTTTGGCCACGACTGTATGTGTATATATACATATAAAATCGTCCCAAATGTACTTAAATATTTAAATACTTAATATCCCTTGGAATTGTAAGTTAACGTTTCAATAATTTAACAAGATCTTTGGATGTTTATGTTTCTTTTATGTCAGTTAATAGTAATACGACATTTCATGAATAACATGCAAAATATTTCAAAACTATTAAAAAAGATAAATTTTTTTGATATGTATGCATTTATTGAAATTTTGTTACATTGCATCAAATATTAAACATGAAACATTTCTTCCTATTTTTATTATTGTACTTTTAGAAATTCATTTAATGATGTATTTCCATTCAACATTTTGTATTGTTTCATTATTTATTTTATTCAATTCAATTCAATTATGTCTTTTATCAACTCATGAACCCCTCTGCAGTTTCTTGAAACCACTAACCTCCCCCTGCTACAGATGAAGATATAAAAAATAAAAAATAAAAATAATAATATATATATATATATATATTTTTTTGTGTTGACAGGTACAACTGAGCATGACAAAGCAGTCGGCTGACAGCCAAGAAACAGACGAGTTCATGGCTCTGGCCTCTGAAGTCAAACAGCGAAACGTTCTGCTCTATGGAATTAAGATTGATCACTCAAAGGTAATTTTCTTAATGAGATATCATTATATTAGCTAAAGGTAATATTAGTCGAAATTATGGCTGTATCCAAACAGCCCAAAACGTGTCCTTTTGGGAATTCATTAAAAACCCTCATCACACGTTGGTCATTACGGGTTAATTTATTGTTCAGTTATGTCTTTCTGGACTGTTATTAGTGCCGGCATAGCTTTATGTCAACAAGAGCGATGTGTAAATTTGCCCTTTCTGGCTGCGACTCCTATTAAAAACACTCAGACAGCAGAGGGAGTGACTGTAATGTGTTCGTCGTGATAAAATGCTTCTTTTTGAGATAGTGGAAGTGCAGATAAAGACCATACATAAATCACACTCATAGGTCCCGTAATAATGAGGATAATTCCTCCCAGATGCGCTTATTCATGCTTCACAGGGTGACTGCCAAGACTCGCTTTTTGTGCGTTCTGACCCCTCCAACTACCTTCAATACGTGATATAAGGTTTTTTCAATTAAAGCTTGTGCCTCTTAATTCGGTATTCTATCCAGATCGTTTTGGAGACCACGGTGAAGCCCTCAGACATTTTCTGCTGCTAGTCACGCCTGAGGGTTTTTGGATGAGCCAACGGTTAAATATATAGACTTTCCATTGCCTAATATGACGCCGAATTTATTCCACTGGCATCATTCATGCAGTCAAAATCAGGTTTTCGATGATCACCGTTGGGAAACTTTTAAAGGTTTATATCACAAGCAATTTAAGTTTGCTTGATCTTCAAAGATGGAATAACTTGATGCGTTATGAAAATGTTCAGATTTCTGCATAAATTGGTCATAAAGTTGAACTAAAAGGCAGTCTGCTTAAACGTTTTTATGTGTGTTGTGAACACACTACTGTTGCTCATTTCACATAAAGTTCGGTTTCTTAAAGGTATGGATAAAAAACAAAAAAACACCTGGCATTAACATAAGTTTAGATAAGTTTTTTATGTGTAAGCTCTTTTCTGTGATTGCTTTAGGATTTCTGATTGAGGTTCCTATTGGAGAAATGACTAGGAATAACAAATGACATTTAAATGGTCAAACTACTTTCTCTATAAACAAGTGTGTTTATAACAATGCATCAAAATAAAAATAATTTAAAAAAAAGACCATAACAAGCTGTTTTTATGTCTAAAAATCAGTTGAAGTGAATGAGACGAGACCAGAAGTCTTGAGACAAGTTTTGATGGCTACGTAAGATCAAGTAAAGTTGATCTTTATTGTTATTCTGCTACAAATGGAGACATAGAGTGGAATAAATGTTGTGTCTCGCAGGACCAGAGTGCTACATAAATTAACATAATTATAAATATGAACACACTGGACTTAAGAGCTATTTTAAAACTCTACATAACTAAAATACCGGAGCGATAATTTAACTACACTAACTACTTACTGTACATATACTATAAATACTTAAACTATAACCTAAGACAGACTATTCAATACTTTTACATAAGAAAGAACAATATTGTGCAAAAGAGGTATTTTAAGATGGAAGAAGTTCACATTCACAGGTAAATATTGTTTTCCCTATTTAGAGTTTAAAGTTGCAGTATGTAAGTTTGACACCCAGGGGTTGAAATAGGTATTGCACGCCTGGTTCAAAACAAGCAAGCGCAGAGGTGTGCCTAACTATCGAGCCTAAAGGCTGATTTAAGTCATGTTCTAAGTAAAAGCAATGGCACGCAATAGAAGGAATATTTTCCATATTAAAAGGAGTTTTTGTCCAAATCAACACCTGAAATTTATATTTTAGAAACTGCTTCTATTTCATGCAGCTTAACAACAGAAAACTGACAATGATCACATCAGGTACACCTCATGTGCTTTATTCAGTGTTAAATGCTAATAATGTGAGTTTGAATGCCGTTTTACATGCCATGTATTGCCATACTACTGAAAGCAGCAGCAGATAGTTTACCTTAGATCTTGAAAATAAAGTAAACCGTTTAAAATTGAACTTTAGAACTGTCACTCATGTAGTGTGTTACAGGGTTACAATGTAACTTGCTCACCTAATGTTTACGTTCGTAATATTTATATTATTTGCTAATTAATAACCACCTCATGTGCAACTCTGAATCTGTGTCTCATTTTGGAGTCTGCTACTGTCCACCAGAGGTCGCATTTCAGATGTGGACGCATGCTTTGTGAGCCTTCCTGACTGAATGAATGAAATACGCAGTTTTCCATCAAGGCAACCCGGGGTGCTGAAATATAATTGGCTAAACTGGCATTGAGCGGGTTAAAAGAACCAAAACAAAGACAGCCATTCCGGCACGTAACTTGCATTTTCAAAGCAGAATATCTGACTTTAGCATTGTTTTTCAGATAAACAAGAATGTTCACTTAGCATGTTTCTTAAATATCTGCAAACATATTATGGTATTTTTATGCTTTAGAAGAGTCAAAAACCTACAAACAGCACCTTTAAGTAAAGTGTCTGGTGCATATAAAGAGAAGAGTGTTTCTATAGGTGGTTTGTCAAGTCCACTTACCTGTGTGTAGCCCACTTTAGAAATGCACAAAATTAAGTAAGTTTCTGTTTTCACAGATTCAGAACAGAATTAAAGGAAGGAAAACATGACTTAAGTATTAAGACAAAGTATTAGTAGCGTCGTTTTTCCTGGTTGATTGGTCTGATAGTAAAATCTGTTGACTTCAGCAGAAATGGTCATTTCTTTTGTATATACTAAAAAAGGTCTTGCTAAAGGTAATTTAAGATTTTGTTGCTGTAGTCTTTCAGAATTGCTTGATTGGAGTCTTCGGGTTTGTTTTTCTTTGCCAGATGTTTGTACATGTGGAGCACTAAACTTGTGTGGTGGGTTTATTGTTTTGAGAACATTGGCATTTGATAAGGATCAGTAAACATTTTCTCATAAATACACATTCAGTCTTCATTAGCTTTTCCAGAATTGTATTTTCTTTTTTTCTTCGGCTTTTAGCAAGTAATGTACCTTAGTTGCATTCCGTTTGATTAGCAATCGATTACTTTAAGGATAGGATTTGACTTCAGTCTTTTAACGCATTTCACTAAAGTTAAGACTGAAATCCCCTTTTCGTGGACCTCAGAGTCTTTTATGCTAATCACCCTCCACGTAGACAGTGATGAGATGTTTGCGTGATTCATTGTATGTAAACAACGACAGGCCTCGTTAAACAAATAATTTCTTTCAGTCATTCCACGTATGTTTGTAATATGCAAAGGTTCCATGATTAAATCCAGACTGAGGGAAGCATGACGCTAACAGCCACACAGCAGCTTATGAAGTAATGAGAGGAGTAAACTTAGATGAATGGATGGATGGATGGATAGATGGATGGATGGAAGGGACAGGACAGGACCTGACAGGAAAAAAACTTGATATGACAGAACAGACAAGATAAATAGATTCAATTAAATTCAATTCAAGTTTATTTATAGAGCGCTTTTTACAATGTAGATTGTGTCAAAGCAGCTTAATATGTTCTAGTAAAGTCAAAATTTCAGAGTTTAGTTCAGATTAGTTCAGTTCAGTTCAGTGTGGTTTAAGTTTCACCGCTTGAAAGTTCAAATACTGAAGAGTAAATCCAACGAAGCGCAGCTCCACAAGTCCCGATCCGAGCAAGCCAGTGGCAACAGTGACGAGGACAAAAAACTTCACCAATTGACGAAGTGAAGAAAAAAAAGAAAAAAAAAGAAAAAAAAAAAAACCTCGAGAGAAACCAGGCTATGTTAGGCACGATAATTTTTCTTCTGGCCAAACTTCCTGTGTGAAGCTGCAGTCTAGGCGCCGGGGCTGGAGAAGCTGGACGTCCATCATGGAAGTTGCAGGTGTGGGTAGGGCACCAGCGGGAGGTCAGGCTGGCCCACAGGATCAAGCGTAGACTTGTTCGTCACTGTAGTACCCCCAGGTGGAAATAGAAAATAAAGAAAATATTTAGCGTAGCTGCTGTTCATAGTGTATTTAAACCAGAAAGAAAATGGATTGTTATAGATAAAAATAGCAGTTATATAACAAATATGTAAAGCATATGAGAGTTTCTAACACAATGGCTGGTGTATTAGAGATAGAAAGATAAATAGATAGATAGACAGACAGATAAATGGGTGGATGGATGGATGGACGGACTGACAAATGGAGGGATTGATTGATTGATTGATTGATTGATTGATTGATTGATTGATTGATTGATTGATTGATTGATTGATTGATTGATTGATTGATTGATTGATTGATAAATGTATGAATAGATCTATAGATGGATGGACAGGATAGATAGATAAATTAATTGATTGATCTATAGATGGATGGATGGATTGATAGATAGGTAAATTAATAAATGGATGGAATGATAGATTAATAAATGGATGGATAGATCTATAGATGGATGGACAGGACAGACTAGATAGATGGATCTATGGATGGATGGATGGATAGATAGATAGATTAATAAATGGATGGATAGATCTATAGATGGATGGACATGACAGACTAGATTGATGGATGGATGGATGCATGGATACATTGATTGAAAAATTGATGGTTAGATCTATAGATGGATGGACAAGACAGACTGGATGGATGGATTGATACTTTGATTGATTGATTAATAATGGATGAATAGATCTATAAATGGATGGACAGGATGGATAGATAAATAGATACACTGATTGATTGATTGATAGATAGATAGATCGTTGAATGATAAATGGATGGATAGATACATTGATTGATAAATGGATGGATGGATAGATCTTGAGATGGATGGACAGGATGGATGGATGGATGGATGGATGGGTATGTGGATGGATGGATGATAGATCTATAGATGGATGCACAGGACAGACAGATAGATGGATGAATGGATGGATACAGTGATTGATAAATGGATGGATAAATCTATAGATGGATGGACAAGATAGTTGGATAGATAGATAGATAAATAGATAGATAGATGGATAGATGGTTAGATACATTGATTGATAAATGGATGTATGGATAGACCTTTAGATGGATGGACAGGATGGATGGATTGATGGGTATATGGATGGATGGATGGACAAATCTATAGACAGATAGACAGATAGATAGATAGATAGATAGATAGATAGATAGATAGATAGATAGATAGATAGATAGATAGATAGATAGATAGATAGATAGATAGATTCTCTTTGTGTGTTGGTGTCAGTAAGGTGATCTGGCAGTGTGATAAAGGTCATTTCTGGCTCTTTCAGCGAGTGTCCAGTGAGTGACAGGAAGTGTCACAGGATCTCTTTCGCACACAGGCTGAGTGGCCTGTCATGCGCTGAAAAGGCCTGTCATAATGATATATGGCTGCTCTAATCCCTCCTGTGAGCGCAGCAGCTCACCCTCCCTCACTTCCTTCTCCTCAAAGTATCCAGCTGAGGAATCCAAGGCCGAGAGGAGATTAGCTGCTCCTTGCAAAAGAGAAAGAAACTCTCTTACCTGCCCAGATCCACCCGTTTTTGAAACCAGAGACCTGCTTGAGCACAAATTTTGGTCCATCTTGAGTTTTACAATGCAATCTTAGCAGCATTTTAGGATTTAAAATATGTTAGCAGAGTCCGCAAACAGTCAGTCATATTTTCGGAAGATTAATGATGTTTTGGGCGTATACAGTAGTCAATACATAAATGCAAGACCGCAAAAAGGCATCAGGTCCTGTAATCATTCTAAAATCACCACTGCTAAAATGATGTCGGAGTGGATTGTACCTCAGCGTCTCTTTTTTTATGCTTGTCAACATTTGACCGAGTAAATGCATTTGGATATACTCTCCGTTTAGTGTTAGCTTTACGTTCCAGAAGGCATTTCTCATTCTCAAAATATTCCCCTTCACTCCATGTCTAATTGTTTTTATGTTTTCCTCATTACGGCTGGCATGCACTGTAGGAGGAAAAGTAAAAAAAGGAAAAGAGGAAAAATCTTTTTTTTTTTTTTTTTTTTTTTCTAGTCTGGTCTTAAAAGATACCTGCTGACAACCCCAGGCCAGAGTGCTTCTGCTTTAATATTGTATCGCAGTGTTAAACGGAAAGGTCTTGGTCATTTGCAGCTTGTGTTCTGTATTTTCTTTTAATACCTAATGATAGCTAATTATGCAGCCCCTTTAAATAGCTATGTCAATCATGGATTTTTTACTTTTTCACTTACTTTTCGAGTGCCTTGGACTTATAATATTTTTGGGTATGTTTATTAATCCCTTATCTAAAGATCACAGACACATCAATTACCCCTGAAGCACTTTTTATTTGATTCTGGATTTATGCAGTATGTTTGTTTGTAATGTTATTTTTAATGAATGCTGCTATAATTTATTTATTTATTTTTTACACTTAGATAGATAGATGGATAGATAGATAGATAGAACAAAAGATAGACAGAACGATAGATAGACAGACAGACAAACAGGCATATACGATAGATAGATAGATAG
>CAIGQW010056839.1:2687904-2711112 GCA_903798125.1 Danio choprae | reverse complement strand
ATAGATAGATAGATAGATGGATAGATAGATCCGAAAAGGATTTCAGCAGCCGAAAATGTGGTTCACCCCCAGCTACAAGTTATTTTAAAAAGCCCATTTAGCAGCAGGGTGTACGTGGCCTATATAATGCCTCCAGAGCGCCAGATGTGTGCTTGTACACTGTAACTCTCTAAATCTGTTTATTTAGAGCTGATTGGGCAGATTACACGAGCCACTGATACCTCCTACCCCACTCGAGATCATGCAGACGCACACATAGAGACACAGCATACCATTCAAGAACATTCACAAACTAATCAGAACACAAATTATAGACTGATTCTCAGCAAACGGGTTTGTAAACATTCATTTGGTGAATTACAGCAGCGGCGTGTTTGGTATTTTACCCCACGCGGTCCGTCCACAGCAGAACACTTGTTTTAGATTTGGAGACGACCACCCACCATCAGGTATTGAATGTCCACTGCGTGGTAATCTTGTTTTGAGCGAGCAAGTTTTTCAGGGTTTTAGCATGAGCTTTATAGGGTTGAAGTGTTTGAAGTGGTGGTAAGTCCACCGCTCTATGAACGCAAACTTTTGATGGAGCTTGTGTATTTTTCTTGCATTTGAGACCATTAACCGGGCATGATATGTTAAATATACAGAGCACAGAGTTTTTCTGACCACATAGATCATGTGAGATTTGAAGACAAATTTGAAACCTGGAATTCAGATTATAGCGGATCACTTGAGGATGTTGTGTGAGCAGATGTCAAAAATCCCAATGTTATTTTTTTTTGTCGTTGCACACTAAAGTCACTTTTAGTCAAAATATTAAGTAGAAATATGTTAAATTTGTTTACAGATTCAATTGAGAATAAAAGTGCATTAATATTGTTGAATAGTTTTGCTGTTTAAAAGAATCCTTTTCTATTGTTATGTGTTTAAAAGTGTAATTTATACCTTTGATTCAGTGCTGAATTTTCAGCATCACAGTATGCTGATCTAATACTCAAGAAAAAAAATATTTTTAATGTTTAGACAATTGTGATACTTTATTTTTGAGTAGAATATAAAAAATATATATTATATATTTATATTTAAAATATATATTATAATTTTAAATAGCCATAAATGACATAAAATGAAATAAAATAAAATTAAATTAAACCCTGAATGAATAAATAAATAAATGAAAGCAAAAATAGTATTTTAGCAAAAACAGTATTTTGATATTCAGATATTTACTAACACTAAATCGTTCCAAACCCTTAAAATAAATAAGAATTATGGTATTTTCATATTCAAACACTTATTGACACTCACGCTGAAATAATAATACAGTAAAATAAAATAACTTTCATTTTCAAATATTTACTGACAATATGTATTTAATAATAATGTTAATAAATAAACAAACAAATAAAAAAGTAAATAGAGCATTAAAATATTAAAATAAATACATTTTAATATATATTTTTATTCATACTGTTGATATTATCTATTCCAAACCATTCATTCATTCATTCATTTTCATTTCGACTTAGTCCCTTTATTAATCTGGGGTCGCCACAGCGGAATGAACCGCCAACTTATCCAGCATATGTTTTACGCAGCGGATGCCCTTCCAGCTGCAACCCATCTCTGGGAAACATCCATACACACCCATTCACACTCATGCACTACGGACAATTTAGCTTACCCAATTCATCTGTACCGCATGTCTTTGGACTTGTGAGGGAAACCGGAGCATCCGGAAACCCACGCCAACACAGGGAGAACATGCAAACTACACACAGAAAGGCCAACTGACCCAGCCGAGGCTCGAACCAGCGATCAGCGACCTTCTTGCTGTGAGGCGAACGTGCTACCCACTGCGCCACTGTGAGGCGTATCCCAAACCATAAAATAGTAAATAAAATAAAATGACATTAAATCAAATTAAAACCAATAAATAAATGTAAAAAATACAAATAGTATGTGTATATTAAGATGCTTACTAACACTAACTAAATCCTTCCAAACCCTGAAAATAAATAAATAATAAAAAAAATTATGGTATTTTGATATTCAAATACTTACTTACACTAACCAAATACACCCCAAACCCTGAAAAAAATATTGCAGTAAAATAAAATAACCATTTCATTTTCAAATACTTACTGACACTAATAATATAATAATAATAATATTAGCAAATAAACAAACACATACATAAACAAACTAATAAATAAATAAATACAACCTTAAAATATTATTAATTAATTAAAATAGATTCATATTCATATATTAACACTATTTATCCCAAACCATGAATATTTTTATTTTATTTTATTTTATTTTACATCCTGTATCCAAAAAAATCCTCATCTGTAGTAGTGGGAGGGAGACATACCGAGGGACATACAGAGGGAGGTGTACAGGGCCATAGGGGTATTTATGTAGTATCTGTATAAACAGTACAAGAAATCCTCAATCACAGAGTGCCTTGTTTTCCTCCACATAACCAAATGACTTCACACTCTCACCTGTACTCATCAGCAAATGAATGTTTAGTCTATGGAAATTCTTGTTTGGACAGCTCAGTAACAAATGCCTACCATCCTTTTTTTTTGTCTGAGGTGAAATATTTACCTGATAAGGCTTGTTCCTAATGCATCAGGACGAGGTGCGGGTGCTAGAAATGAGAAACATGGATGTCGAATCCTAAATGGTGTAAGGAAATAACATACATGACCCAAGCTGGTCTCTCGCTCCCGTGTCACAAACGTAATGAGAGGTTTTTGTTGTTACCAACGGATGTTTGGTTTCTACATGAGGGCCTTGACATATTTCAGCGTTTTCAGCGGATCTGTCAGTGTAAGAACGCATTGTGGTCTGTCATTGTTTAGGAACAAATCTGTCGCCAGGTCGAGTACAAACACAGAAATCGCTCCCTCAGACTTGTTGAAATAGAGCAGCATTCACAGGTATGGAAACAAAAGCTTCCTGTATTTTCTTCGCCTCGTTCCTGTGAATGTGGTAGGTTTAGGCTCCAGGCGAACAAAAAAAGGGGGGGATTTAGAACGAAAGTTCATTCTTTCAGTGTACCTTGACTTGTTTATTTGAGCAGTTCCTGAATCAATAGGAGCATGGATGTACCGTTTGAGAGGAAGAGATAATGACATGATCATCCTGTTCATATGAGGTGAGATTCATTGAGAACTAAAATTAATAAAGTAAAACAAAACAATAAAGTTAAATTCAACCAAACCATAAATAAATAAAATAAAATAAAAACACTTTTGATATTCAGATATTGACAGATACAAACTAAATTCATTCATTTTCTTTTCGGCTTAGTCCCTTTATTAATCTGGGGTCGCCACAGTGGAATGAACCGCCAACCTATCCAGCATAAGTTGTTTTACACAGCGGATGCCCTTCCAGCTGCAACCCATCACTGGGAAACATCCATACACACACAAACACTACGGATGAATTAGCTTACCCAATTCACCTATACCACATGTTTTTGGACTTGTGGGAGAAAACCAGAGCACCCGGAGGAAACCCACGCGAACACGGGGAGAACATGCAAACTCCACACAGAAACGCCAACTGACCCAGCCGGGGCTCGAACCAGCAACCTTCTAGCTGTGAGGCGATTGTGCTACCCACTGCACCACCGTGCTGCCCACAAACTAAATTACTCAAAATAATAAATAAATAAAAGTATTAATTAATTAGTAGTATTTGGATATTCAGATAATTACTGACACCAAAATCCACCAAAAAACAAGAAATACAGTAAAATAGAGTAATCTTTTTGTATTCAAATACTTACTAATACTATTAATATAATAATAATTAGACTAATTAATTAATTAATGGTATTATCGTTTTGTATTTTAATACTGGTTTTAAACAAATCTATTCTAAACTATGAAAAAGTAAAGCACAACAAAATAATAATTTCATAATAATAATTTGCTCTTGTGCAAAAATTTCATCCCAAACACTAAATATAGAAATATAAATAAAAAACCTTTGATATACAGATAATAATAATAATAATAATAATAATACATAAATTAATTAATTAAAATAGAGTTTTTGTAATCTGATACTGGTGTCAAACAAATCTATCCTAAGCCATGAAAAAAAATAAAGCAACAAATCAACAACAAAACCTTTTCATAATAATAATTTGCTGTCATGCAAAAATTGCATCCCAGAATCTGAATTTAGAAAATGGAATTTAAATTATTCCTAATCATGAAAATAAATAAACATTTTTTAAATGAATTAGTATTTAGAGACCAAAATCCACCCCAAATCCTTAAAACAAGACACACGCGCAGACACGCGCGCACACACACACGCACACACACATGTGTCTCAATGTAGACTGCAAACTATAGATGTCTTTCTCCTCCAAACTGCATTTCGGAAACTGTCCATTGTTACCTGGATTTTCTTTGTGTATCTTGACTTGTTTATTTGAGCAGTTCCTGATTCAGTAAGAGCATTGATGTGCCGCTCGGTTTGTGGGAAAGAGTTTAATGACACTCAGATCCTGTTCATTTGAGGTGAGAGTGAATGAAGATGAGGAGGTCGAGGCGAGGACACCATAATCCCACAAATCTGTGTGTTTGTGCTGGTGCTGGGTTTGTAAGATCACTGAAGCGAATCGTCTTTGGCCTCTGGCTCCTGCTTTCCCAAGAATAAACTGGCAATGGAGGAGATTAGCAACTGTCAAGTGTGCCTAAAACTATAAGCCAATGTACCATTTCATTCATCATTCAAAAGCAGTTTGACATTCATTATTAAACTGACATTTACTGCACTTAAGGTTAATTGTGTGGAGTTAGTCAGTTGCTGGCTCTTTCTAGACATATTCCATGAATATGGTGCACTTTGTTTTGCCAAGTATTAAATCAGAGTAACTATGTAAACGGTTATCTAACTTAGAATTAAATATACATTAATAGTAGTACAGTATATACCAGGGGTGCCCAAACTTTTTCTTATGAAGAGCCAAAAACCTAACCTAATTGAGGCTAGTGGGCCGAAGGTAAATACAGTTGCCATGAGTAATTTCCTAATTTATTTAATAATATTTAAAAATATTAATAATAATAATAATAATAATAATAATAATAATAATAAGTCATTACATTTATATAGCACTTTTCTGGACACTCAAAGCGATTACACATTGGGGGGAATCTCCTCATCCACCCCCAGTGTGCAGCATCCACCTGGATGACGCATAACGCGATGGCAGCCATATTGCACCAGACCGCACACCACACACCAGCTGATTGGTGGAGAGGAGACAGAGTGATAAACCAATTATGATATGGGGATGGTTGGGAGGCCATGATAGACAGAGACCAGTCTGTAAATTTGGCCAGGATGCTGGGGTTAAACCCCTACTCTTTTTCGAGGAACATCCTGGGATTTTTAACGACCACAGAGAGTCAGGTTTAATGTCTCATCCGAAAGACGGCACTCACTGAGCAGTATAGAGTATAGAATGAGACCAGCAGGGGGCGATCAACCTGCAGTCTGTGTGGGTCCTAACGCCCCAATATATTGCTGCTGGAAGTATATTGCTGCTGGAAGTGGTGTTAGTGAGACCAGCAGGGGGCGCTCAACCTGCAGTCTGTGTGGGTCCTAACGCCCCAGTATATTCATGGGGACTCTATACTGCCGTCTTTGAGTGCCGTCTTTCGGATGGGCCATTGGCTTTTTTTTTTTTTTTCTTTTTTTTTTTTTTTTTTTTTTCGTTCGTTAATCATATGCGTTTTTGCATTACCTTTTTACTTAAGCCTACTTTCGCTTGGCTTTGCAGCTGACAGCGCGTGCACAGTCGCGAGAGAAACATTCAAAATAATTCATTCTTGAATCTAAACGATTCAGAAAAGCTTTACTATATACTTAAAGAGGACAAAATGACTGGTCTAAACTGGCTGCAAAATATATGTACAGTACACTATTAGTAATGGTTAACCAACGCATTTGCCTTATTTAAATAATCTACACGTTTTAATCTTGTAATTATTATAATTTATAGAGATATTGTCTGTTTTTATTCCATTTTCAGTCATTTATTTCTCATTGGCTGTATATTTCATTACTTTGATGATGCCATTAGGCTATATTACATAGGCTGTTTTATATACATATCTAAAATGCTTTGGAATTCAAGTTTGCATTGAACTTCAAAAGAGAGAGAAGCAGATTTGACCTGTCAGTGAGTGCCCATAGCTCCTGAATAGTATAAAAGTTTTCAACAGTCTTTTTCTACTTTACACATTGAAAAGAAACAGTTTATAACAGTGTCATAATAAAATTATTGTTAAATTAAATTATGTTTTGTTACTCGCATATAGTTAACTATTAATGAGATGTGGGTATATTTCAAGTATATTTCAAACCTATGGGAAGCACTGATAGTATTGCATTGTATGCTTATGTTTAACGTTTAAGTTTTTGACATGTTAGGGGTTAACTTTAATTAAAATAAGATTGCATTAAAATAATTTGTTAAATGCTATATTACAGTTTTTTTTACTCGCATGAATCATTTTCTTTCCCCGATAATTTTTTTTAAAAGAAGAATTAAGTTAGACAAAACAAGAAACCATTTCAGACCATGGATCTCAAAACCTGTCTTTAACGTATGTGTGAAATGAACTATATATAATATCTATAATCCAAAAGTTCATTTAGTTTATTAAAATGTAAATAAAACTAGTAATTCTTTATTATATTAGGGGTGGTATAAGTGAGTGAATAATTATTATATCTGATTAAAATAATTACACTATTCATGTAGTTTGATCTTAAATATTTTTTATTAATGTAACAGTATTTATTAAGTTCTATTACTGTTAATTAATACTTTTTTCATTGTTGTTCAAATGTTTTTTGTTCAAATTTAATTATTGTAATTGTAATAATGTATTTATTTTGTATTTAACAATAATAATAATTTATTAAGTATCATATCTTATTTAATTTAATTATATTATATTTTATTATATTGTCATTAAAGAATCTGACATTAAAAATTTAAATGCTTTACGAGTGTTTTTGTTTCTTAGTTCATGTTATCTAATTTCTCTAAACTAAATTTAGCTTGTAAATTGTTGCAAATAATCAAAAATAGAATTGATCCAAATACTCATTCATACTTTATCATTCTGCTGCTGTCTGATCCCAAAACAGGGGTTACCCAGTTCAATCAAAGTCTTTCCGAGAGTCCCTCTTGACCTGCGGTTATTCTCTGAGCTGCTCTACTATTAAAGTTGTCCCTCTGGATTGAGTTTCAGAGTTCAGTATCAGATCTCAGTCTCTGTCAGGCTCTGTGCCTCTGGCTGCTGTCACGTGATCGGCCATCCAGCGAGACATTTAGACACTGACGCTATTATAATTTACCAAAAGGAATGCACAGTTCGGGTGAGAAATGTAATACTGTGTGTTTTTTAGAGGGACCAAATTTTTCCATGGGTTTTGGTGGCAGAACAGGACATATTGCTTTACACATTGTCAGTTTAATGCATTGTGTGCCCCTAATATTCAAGGGGCAAAAAATGTCATGGATGAGGATTTTGTCTCAAATATTTATAATATGATAGAGTTAATGTTTAGTTAATGTTCATGTTTATTTATTTGTTTATGTTTTAATGCCTTATCAGCAGCATTGGCTATATTCATGGCAAAACCTATACTAAATATACAATATATAACATCAGCAATCATATCGGTTTCTTAATAAACATTTATTGTACAAAATACATACAAATAACAACAACAACACTGAAATGAGTCATATACAATCTTTTAATTTGATTAATTATAAATATTGTAAAAGTTCTCCAGAAGACACCTTTTTAAACATTTCCATCTACATATTTCCTGAATAAATATGTACTCTATTATCGTTTTAAAAATTATAACATGTAATGTGCTGTAATACTTTAGACAGTATTTTGTTTGTATTTTGCTAAGCTTAGCTAATGAAAATTTTACATCCATTACAGAGGCGCATCTCCAATCATTATACAAATGTTTCCTTTAGAGGAATTAACCTCTTGAATGAACAAAAGACTCGATGCTTTGCTCATTAGACATTTACCAACATCTAATTGCAGGTTTTGTTTCTTATTTAGAAGATTATTTGAACAAAAAAAGATATTTCATGGGTAACGTTTTATTTTGGCGTAATTCACACCATTAACTACTGCCTTATTACCTTCCTATTATTAAGATATTAGCAGTTTTTTTTGTACTTTTAAAGTAGGAACCTTTTTTTTACATCCCTAATCCTATACAATACCTAAACCCAACCACCACCTTACTAATAATTAATAAGCAGCTAATTAGTATTTATTATTGAGCTAATAGCTTGAGTTAATGGTTTGTTAATAGTGTAAATTGTACATTAAAATAGTGTAACCATTTCATATTAACAGAATTTTACAGAAATTTTACATATTAACAGAAATTTAGTTTAGGTCACAATTCACAGAATTAGCAAACCCTTAACTAACACTACTAGCTTAATAAACTACTAATTAGTAGTTTATTAGTAGTTAGTAAGGTAGAAGTTGGGTTTAGGTTTTAGGTAGTATTAGGGATGCAGAATAAGATCGTAACTACTAATGAACAGTTATTAGTAATATCTTAATAATAGGCATGTAATAAGCCAGTAGTTAATAACATGAAGTGTGACCTAAATTAAAGTGTTGCCATAAAAATTTAAATCATCCAACATTTCACCCATCACAGTTCAGTTTTCACTTGCTCACTTGGAGACGATTCAAAACTATATGAATTTTGGAGAGCATAAAATATTTTAAGCAATATTGGTGTTTTGGAACAGGACATGGATTTTGCTAATTGTTTTGCATGAAATAGTTTTGTCCACAAGGTGGCAAACCTGGGAACAATGATTTACAATGTAGTATAAACACTGCTTAAACCAATATAAACATTGATGAGCTAACAAAGTTTCCAGCATCTAAACATGGTCATAAAAGCTTAAGCATATTTGCTTGATGTGAGAACCAATGAGGTTATTTCTTGTATGGCACATGACTTCACATGAAACCCTCAATTCTGATGAGATTTGTTCTCACATGTAAAACAGGTTTGGTTGAGCTTCTGTTTATGTCTGCTGATCAATGCTTATATGCGAATAAAAACTTTAATTAAATGTGTTCACCATATAAGGCGAACGTCTTGAAGAAACTACTTGAAGGATCAGAGTTTTGGTTGAACGGACTTTTATTGGAGGAAGAGAAACATGTATGGTTTAATTAAAAATATTTTTATTTAAGTCCTGTAGAGATATCCTCATAATTGTATGGATTTGGAAGCGAGAATAAATGGCAGAATTGTAATTTTGTGTGAACTATCCCATCTTTTAGTGAAAACCTTTCTCCTGCCCCCTTGTGGTTGACTTCAACTTCAGCCTTTCCTTAATATCAAATTACTTTTAAAAAGCGTACACCTTGAAATTCACTTTAGCTGAAAGTGTCAGTAGTAAAAGTATAGTACTTGTCCTATTGATTTGGCTTCAGAGCTGTACTGGTCTTTTCTTTCCAGTTCAGGGTTTCAAAGCCTTCACGAAGGTCATTATGGAGAGATGATGGCAAGTCTGTAGTGGAATAAGATTTACTTTCTGTCTGGAAAGAAAAAGACTGAAGGGTGCAAATTGTCATTGTTAAAGTCCTAATTGCCGAGGCTCGTCTTCAAAGGGCTGCTGATGTGAGCTGCTGGAAACTCTGTCTGCATATGCTGTTTTTTCAAGGACAGTTAGTGAACGGCTCGCTGTGTGGTCTGCTGCTTTGCAAGCTGTCATTTTAGCACTTTACAAGTCTGAACTGAAGAAAAAAAATGTGCAAGAACATTGGTTTTGTGTATTTTTTTAGTGATTAATGAGTAATAACAAATCCAGACTCGTTGGAAATAAGTACCTCAGCATACAAATTTGCAAAATGTCAAATACGTTGCTCTGGGTACATTTTGTTGCACGTTTCAGATGACAAATCCACAAGAGGGTGCTGTCTACATTTTTTTGAATGTGAAAAAATGTTAGGGCACATTCTGGTATACGTTTTAGATACACAAACGTCTTGTACACAACCAAGAGAAGGCAGGGGCTTGTTGTATAGATCCCCTAATGAACCACTTTTTACAAAATATATGTAAAATATTTTATATTTGCTTTGCTTTTTTGAGAAATTATTCTTTACTTGACTCAAACCAAGTGACCTCCATTACAACACTGTACAAGGTAAGCTACTAAATAAACTGACCACGTCAGAAAAGCTGTCCATATGAAGATAAAAATGTGCTGCAATATTTTAAATTACTAAATTTATCGATCTCTAAAAACCTTTATCTGTTGCTAATATTTCCCAGTAAATATCATTAGTGTGAAAAGCAACAAGAGTTGTTTGTCTCATACTACCCTAGAGTGTATTTCCAATGAATCTATGTTGACAATAAGATACATATGATGGCACTGCTCCTAACAAGCAGTAAAAGTTTACCACTAGGTGGTATTATTATGTTTATTAAGGCACTAGCATGTATAGAAAAAAGTGGCGTCCATCGAGTAATGAAATGAAATGTGAGCTGCTATTAGGCAATGATAATGGAAATAGATTTGAATGAAAGTTGGTGTGCTCGTGCACAGGCCTTAGAGGTCTGTGAGAAAATTGAAATAATTCAACCACTAGGGGCGCCATCACATTTTTTGCATTTTATATCACACAATTTTTTGTGTATTTTATTTTAAAAGCTTTCGGATATTGGTCCTAGATTTTTGACTCAACTGCCTAGATCAATAATTATCAATTAACAAGTTAGAATTTTACATATGGACAGCTGAAACGGCCATTTGCTTGTATTTCTTTGATATTCACACAGTTAGGTGAGCACATACACAATCACCATATTTATACTTTTAAAAATAATTTTTTTTATTGGCAGTGATGGTTGGTTCCATGAAGAACGTTTAACATCCATGGAAACTTTTCATTCCACAAAAGGTTCTTTAAAAGTCTAAATGTTCTGGAGATTATTAAATTCTTCTTCACTCTTAATAAAAAGGGTTCTTTTAAGAACTGTTCATTTGCTTAATCCTTTATAGAGCACTCTTTGAAATGCTCATTAGAATGATAAAGGGTTAACTAAAATCCTTTATCTATTGTATCACTTCAAAACCCTTTTTTTGAACTTTAATTTTTAGAGAGAATTGGCCTGAAATGGCTAAAATGTCTATTTCAACACTGATTTAGATGGTTACAAGATTGCTGGATATTAAAAAATAACTTTTTACATGTGTGCTTAAAGGCCTCAAACCACCCGAACCCTATAAATTTCTGTTTGCAGCTGTATTTCAAAAATACTTTTGTCTTTTAAATATATTTATAACTGAATAATATAAATACAAAAAAAAGATTTCACAAACATTTAGGTGTTTGAGGAGACATATAAAGCTCAAGTGACTCTCATGGGGAAACCCAAGGCCAAGTAGAGAGAACTTCATCAGTTCTGCCAATTTCAGGTTAAAATGAGTTTGAATGGCCCCAAAAAATTTTTTATTTTACATCCTTGGAAGAGTTTTCCACCAACAGGACCGTCATAAGGGGGAACAAATGTCAGAAAAAAAGAGATTTTACAATGGAAAGAAAGCGGACACATGTCTGCTGTCTATGATTTAGATTTGACCTGTCTGTTTCTACTAAATTACCATTGTAAGAATACAACCATTGGCTCTTTTCCTCTCTGTTGTTGTTTTTGTGCACTTTTTTCCATAAACAGAGCTTTCTTGAATGACCTAATTGATCTATTTAATTTGATTGCCATTGTGCTATTACGATAATGGGAGATTGCTTTTATTGTCTATTAAAAGAGCTTTGATCCATTTCTTTAAAGAGAGGTGAATCTGGCTGGCCTGATGCTCCTCTAAATGTTTTATCCATCCCATAAAAGCCTGGAAAAGACACTGGAACTCTTGGAAAATCCCTACAGTCACAAAAGAAGAGCCGTTCCATCTGAGACTTCAAGAAATTAAAATTCCAAGTGTCAAATTTCCTGTTCCATATGTGTGCTTTTAAGTGTTGGCTCGGAGGTAGAACAGAGCTCATTAGTAAAACTTCTACTGTCAGCAGTGGAAAAGTGATGTAATATTATGACAAATTACTGTGATTAAACGTCAGTTACCTTCAGTTATTTTTAGCTGCAGTAAATTTAATCGTTTAATCGTTTCCTTGAATATTTTGAGACTTTTTCAGAAATGTAAATTATTTTTTTTTTATTGCCAATAAGTGTTAAAAGCTTATTAGGACCACCATATCATCATATATATCTAAGGTGTCAAATTAACACTTGTGAAATGCCAAATATGAGTAAAAATGAGCAAATGAAAGGGGTTTACTTGCCAGGGGGCTGATAACTAGGCACACGGAATCTGCGTGCACAGAAATACGCAGATTTTTAAGCCCATGACTCATTCATTTATTCATTCATTCATTTTCAACCGCTTTACTGGGGGCGGGTCGCGGGGGCAGCAGTCTTAGGAGAGAACCTCAGACTTCCCTCTCCCCAGACACTTCCTCTAGCTCCTTCGGGGGGATCCCGAGGTGTTCCCAGGCCAGCCGAGAGACATAGTCCCTCCAGCGTGTCCTGGGTGTTCCCCGAGGCCTCCTCCCGGTGGGACATGCCTGGAACACCTCATTAGGAGGCATCCGAAACAGATGCTCGAGCCACCTCAGCTGACTTCTCTCGATGTGGAGGAGCAGCGGCTCTACTCCGAGCTCCTCCCGGGTGACAGAGCTTCTCACCCTATCTATAAGGGCAGACCTGCCAAATCTGTGAGGCCATGCACGGCACGCAGTATTTAGGTTGTTGTGAAGGGTCGTATGTGTTTGTTTCCATGATCCACAAGGTTTTTTGCATGGTTTTCCCCACGATGCTATCAGGGCTACTGATACAGCCAAGCTGTTTGTGTGCAGCAAGCATTTTTGTCCGGAGAGCTATATGAGAATTGGAGAATGGCGGACTTTGTCTTTTATCAGTTGAGTTCATTACCATTTAGACACATCGCCTATCACATTACGAATTTAGCCCTTCTTTTTCCCCCTGCTCTACCGGCCACGCCCACTCCTCCCTCTGCTCACAGCGCTCCACGCCCATCATGGAGCATTTTTTTGAAAAAATTCTGAGGTAGACTTGAACTGAAAGAGGGGGGTTTCATAACCCTTTAAATAAAAGTCTAAAAAGTTATTACTTTTTTTATAGATAAAAAAAAAGTTAGTATACTCACGATATCATTTACAATAAATAACACAAATCCACATCAACACAACATCTCTCAAACTGCTATAAGTTTATGAGTTTACCATTTGTGATGATCCTTAATTTGTTTTCATTTTATATAGAACACATATAGCGGTAAAATTATTTATGGCTGTTAAGTTTTCTCAAGTCAGCAGCCAATAGCAAATGTGGCAATTAAAAAAACAAACCTGAATAAAAATAAGCAAAAAATGATAAGTGCATGTTTATTAATAACTACAATCATTAATACTAAAGCTGCATATAAGTGTAATCTCAATACATAATGTAGTCAAACTAAATAATGTAATTGTATTTTCATTATTATATACAGCATATTTTGTACAGACATGTATAAACTTTTGTGTCTTTGAATCAATCACTTAACCTCGGATTACTACAGCCCAATTTCCTCTAAACTTTCAAAATTTTAATTTAGAGCATGCAGGTTAAAATAACATTATTAGCATTCCTCTGAAGAGCAAGGACATTTTGTATGGTGCGTTTACACCAGACGCGGATAAAGCTTCAAGCGCGAGTGATTTATATGTTAAGTCATTGCAAAGATGCGAATAGACATTCTGCGGCACGATTCGTGCGAATGAGGCGGCGCGAATTGAGTGTTTTGCACATTTGATGTGCTCGAGTTAGAAAATCTGTCCTTTAGCGGACATTCGCGTCGCGTTAACCAATCAGGAGCTTGCTCTTGTAGGGGCGTGATTGTGATGTAGCACCTGCAGTTGGTGTCTCCTGCTGACACCGGACAACAGCTCATCAAACTGGGCTTGGCTCAGTCTTAAGCACCGCTGAAAGCTTCCATCATCCAGGTATAGTTTCTGGAGGAGTTGATGAATTCTGTTGAGTGCACATCTGAAATCACCATCTAGTGGACTCAGACATGGCCCTGAACGAATCTACGCTGTTTTTCAGCCTTCCTAAAGCACATAAAACACAATTACTCTCTCAATAAAATCCATGTTAGCCATTTAGCAATGAATCTAGTCACCGGGCAGACAGAAGCACCGTCCATGACGCAAATTCATGTCTATTGTGAAGTGAATTTGATGCAGGAATGAAGCAAATTTGACGAATGAAGTGAGTAAACTCAAAATGTTCACGTGTCTATTTACCCAAGAATAGTGCGATTTATTTGCGCAAGATGCGTGTGGTGTGAACACAGCATTATAGCAATTTATAATATCTTTCTTTTGGTGAAGGTTTTTTTTTTTTTTTAATAAAAAAAAATCTTAATTTTCATTTTTTTTTTTACTGCTAAGGTCAAGATTTTTAGCCCCCTTAAGATATTATATATTTAAGATATATATTTTCAATTGGCTACAGAACAAATCATTGTTGTTCAATCACTTGCCTAAATAGCATAACCTAATTAACCTAGTTAAGCCTCTAAATAGCACTTTAAGCTGAATACTATTTTCTTGCAAAATATCTAATAAAATATTATGCACTATCAAATTAGTTAAAAATATTGTTGAAATATTTGTTGAAAGAATCTCTTGATTAAACAGCACTTGGGAAATATTTGAAAAAAAATTGTAATTTATAATTTATTATAGAAATTTATTATTATAATTTTATTTTAAATTGTACATGAGCTAGCTTTTGATGGATTGTTCTTTAATGCACTGTAACACACTTCAGAGTAAGACAAACATTAATTCATTGTGTTGACTCAAGTTCAACACTATTATTATCTTGTTTTTCCCCACATGTGTCACTGTGATGTTTTATTCTTGAGTGGATCCTGCCAAGACATAACTTGTTGATCCACTGCTTTCCTATTAAAGCGAGTCACTGCTATACTCATTGAAAACATGAGACTTAAAAAAAACCCCTTTGATCCTGGTTGGTGATCTTCTGTTCACAAGAGAAAAATGCCCATATTTTACTTTCCCAACAGGACTGTCGTGTCCCACCAGCAACCAAACAGGCCACATGAGTAATGCTGTCATTAGCTGCGGTCAAAAAGGCCAGCTTTTCGTCTTTCTGCGTTTGTAAACACTCCACAAACATGCTGCTATTTTGTGTTTCAAATGTGGGTGGCAATCTGATTGTTCAGGACATTTGTTCTTCATTTCCTGACCAAACAAACAGGCGGCGTGTTATCTGATGATACACCGATAGAGGAATTTGCGCCACAAACGATCTCGCTAACTTCGAATTGTGTGTGAAATCTGTCTGTCTGTGAATTATAGCTGGATTTCAGGTCGACCGCTTTGCAGATGTTTTGGCTCCTTGCGTAGAATTTCGTACACATAATTAAGTAAAGGAATAGAGACTGCATTACGCTAGGAACAACAGGAAACCTCCTCTTCTTTTTGGTCTTTTTTTTCTTTTTTCAAATTGACTCCGAATGAAGATTATTATGAAGCATTGTGTACTGTAGAGCTGCTGAATATCAGGCGCAGTATGTTATTAATCGTGGACTTTCTCAAATATACTTGTTTTTAAGGCATATACATGGAGTACATGGAAAGAGTGTTTGTCTGGGGAAAATATGGGTCATTATTATACTTATGCATTTAAAATTTGGCAGAGTGGTAAAACAGCTATAGTTTTTTGTAATTATATATAGCTAAACTTATAACTATAAGCTGTGTATCTACATTAAAGCTTATATAGTTAAACATATAACATGGAAATTTAAAAAAAATATATTGAATTTATTTAATAAAGATGACCTTTTTGTAAATAATTGTATTAATGTGTTGTAAAGACCTAATGAAGACATTAAATTGTTTACACAAAAATTGTTAAGCAATTTTGTAAATATTTTATGATTGTCTTTAAATGTATTTTCAGCTGCTAATTTTATTTATTTTATTTTTTTTGAGAAATTGAAATGCTATATGTAATAAATTAGAAATAGTTATAATTAATTCCACTTTATTTCCAGACAGTAGGTACATTAGCAACAGAAGACAAACAGAACAATACAAACCTAAAAATATGCATTTGTAATAATTACAATATATGTATTTATTATTATAGAATTATATTAAAGGTAAATATTTAAATAATATAAATGAATATTAATTTGAAAATATTTCAAATACTTTTTCCCATACCACAAGCACCACATTTTAAGTTACATTTCTTTCTTTCTTTATTTATTTCTTTATTTATTGATTGATTTATTGATTTATTCATTCATATTTTTCACTTTTTTGTTTAATTGCAATGTTAAAATATTTAAATTAAAATGATTTACATATCAGTTACTCGAGAACATTTTTCAACAGAAATTGCTAACAACAATCAAGATTTTGTTCTGAAAAGGGCAAATTTTCTATGTCTTAACAGAGTTCTATAAAAAATGAGAAGACCAGGGGATCTTCAATAGTTAGTCACTAATGCAAAAACATTAAGAGAACAGACACCAAAATCCTGGACAAAAGATAGGAAAACAAAACCTGAAACCCCATGAGCACAATAGGAGGCCTGCAGTTTTTCTTCTTCTTTGGACTGCCAAATATCATGGCCAGTAAATCGCCAAGAATGTTACATCTGCTGATGAAGAAAAAAAAACAAAGAGCTACACGCATCTGACAATTTGAGCACATCTGTTTATGTATTCGAGTGTGTTTATTCATGTAATTGTGTGTGTGTGACAGTAAGTTTGAGTGTGTGTTTGGATGCATGTTTGTGTGCGTTCCTGATATTTTCTACATTATGAGAAGCACAATATCTCCTCGGGTGTAATAAGACCAGTCCTTTTTGGTCATTTTAGTTTTACCTTCAGCTCATAATTCATACAGGATGATGTATTTTAAAATGTAAGTGTTTTATGTTGTGTGAGGGTACTCACAACAAAATGCCTCACACAACACAAAATGCAGTACAAGCACAGTACACAGTACAAAATGCAGTGAAGTATTTCCATGAAGCAGGATATGATTATCATGTGACCTTAAAAATAAGATTGTCAATAAGAAATAAATTATGGAATAAGAAAATTTAAAATAAAATAAAAAAAAACTTAGATATTGAAAAAAAAAACATAGCTATAGAAAATAAGAACTAATATTAAATATTTAAAAAAATGAAAACGTAATGATAGATTTACTCTATGTACAATGAAAACAAAACATAACTGAATTGAAGTGGAGTTAAAATAGAAATGAATAACATTTCATAAAATTTGTAACCATAAAATACTATTGTGTGTGTTCAGGAGCTGGAGCAGTGGCAGGGATCACTGGAGAGACTCAGTCAGATCACACTCGTCCTCATCAGAGACAGAAATATGGCTCTCACCGGACAGATGCTTCATGTCTGAAGACCTGCAGATGCAAACACAGCAGCTCACATATCAGCACTGAAAGAACTTCTCACCGATATCCAGCCTTTTCAGTATGAAATAAACGACAGACTGTGAGTGATGGTGGTGAGGTCAGACACTCTTGGATTGAAAGCTTGATTGTGTTTCTTTAGATTTCAAGGTAAGCGGTTTCAAATGCAAAAATAGTTTTAAGCGCAATTACAAACACTACACTGAATCTTTGACCCATCTTTATATGTAAAAAAATGAATGTTGTTTAATAAAACAAACAAAGTTATTGCTCTGCTTTAGCTTATTTCATTTATTGATCCTTGTAGTTTGAATAACAAGATATTAAAGTCCTTATTTCTCTTATAATACTTTTTAGCAACACTTTAGTTTAAGTAACAATTCACACCATTTACTACTGACCTATTACATGCCTCTTATTAAGATAGTAACTGTTTATTAGCAAAGTATGATCTTATTTTACATCCCTTATCCTACCCATTACCTATAGCTGTAGAAGATGAGAACAAATTCATTCATTTTCATTTCTTTTTTCATTCCTTTATTAATCTGGGGTCACCACAGCAGAATGAACCGCCAACTTATCCAGCATATGTTTTACACAGCGGATGCCCTTCCAGCTGCAACCCATCTCTGGGAAACATCCATACACACCCATTCACACTCATACACTACGGACAATTTAGCTTACCCAATTCACCTATACCGCATGTCTTTGGACTTGTGGTGGAAACCGGAGCACCCGGAGGAAACCCACGCCAACACGGGGAGAACATGCAAACTCCACACAGAAACGCCAACTGACCCAGCCGAGGCTCGAACCAGCGACCTTCTTGCTGTGAGGCGAACGTGCTATCCACTGCGCCACCGTGAGGCCCATGAGAACAAATATTAAATATAAAAACTTTAGCTATGCAATATATAAAACTTTACAGCATGTACAATGAGAACAAAAGAGAACTGAATTGAAATGGAATTAAAATAGAAATTAATAACATTTCATAAAATTCTAATTAATAAAAAATTTATTTTTATAAAAAACCCAACTACCTTACAATATATAAGCAGCTAATTAGGTGTTTGTTAGGCTAAAAGACTTGGTTAATGGTTTGTTAATAGCGTGAATTGTACATTAACATAAAGTGTGGCTGAATTTGATATATTATTAAATAAAGTAGCTTAAGTTGTGGTACAAGTTGCAGGTCTGACACTGAAATAGTCTCTATATTTAGTGAAATGCTGCCATCTTGTGACGGCGTATGAAAATGTGCTGTTGTGCATCACGTACTTGAAGTCCAATGACATTTCCTTTTTAGTTCACATTTTAAAGGCATTAATTTTTTATAACAGTACTTATTTTAGCACATGAAGGAGATTGTCTAGTACTCTAATACACAACATTTATTAACTTAATATAATCTTTATTTCGTTTTAATGTATATTACATATTTCTATAAACTTGTGGGAAAAATTAATGGACCACAGGATAATTCTCAATGCGGAATGTGAGTTTAGTTTTATTATGTAATCTACTGATGATATTATAGTAATTTTAAAAGCGTAGTAATTAAAAAAGTAAAAAAAAAACATTATTGATCCCCTTTTAGGGAACACAATAGCAATGTTTTAACTCCAGAAGAGTTAATAAATCAGTATTTGTGCAATATCCCATCCAGATTTTCCACTAAAATGTGACTGAAATATGAATTTGATTGAAAAATGAATGCAAGACAGATCAAAGATTTCTAAACAAGCCGAAAACTTTGCCTGATGTAATAAGGGTGAGGACATAAGCAGTCAGAATACTCAAGCATTCTCTCAAGTAGGGCTGCACAATACTTCATTTGATATTGATATTGCAATGTGTGTATTCGCAATGTTATTAAATAAAATGACAAATAGAGGTGTCACAATGGGTAGCACGATTGCCTCACAGCAAGAAGGTCGCTGGTTCAAGCCTCGGCTGGGTCACTTGGCATTTCAGTGTGAAGTTTGCATGTTCTCCCCGTGTTCGTGTGGGTTTCCTCCGGGTGCTCCAGTTTCCCCCACAAGTCCAAAGACATGCGCTATAGGTGAATTGGGTAAGCTAAATTGTCGTAGTGTATGTTTAAATAAGTGTGTATGGATGTTTCCCAGTGATGGGTTGCAGCTGGAAGGGCATCCGCTGCGTAGACATGCTGGATAAGTTGGCAGTTCATTCCACTTTGGTGACCTCAGATTAATAAAGTGACTAAGCTGAAAAGAAAATGACAAGTGACTAATTAAATATTATTATTTTTAAAAAGATTATACAATAATGACCATGTTATTTTATGTTTGATTGTTCAATTTCTGTACCTGAATACTGGTAGACTCTCCAGAAAACCATTAAGCACTCTTTATTTCACTTTTATTTTTTCTCTGTTTATTTTCTCTGTTGTTTCTCTATATTGCAGAAAAACTAAATATCAAAAAGTCAGATTTTTTCAATATTGTCCAACCCTACGCTCAGTAAAAAATGCCTTTTAAAAAAATACTTTTAGCTTTGAACTGTGTATGCTAAGTAAACCAATAATAGAATTATAATTATATGAATTTAACCAGATTAATAAAGCTTTCAGTTTGAAGACATCCTAAATACATCTTTGTTTATCAAATAATCTTTTAAAAAGTACTATAAGTATTATAAGTTACATTTAATTGCTTAAATACATTTCATTCATTTATTCATTCTTTTTCCTTTGGCTTAGTCCCTTTATTCATCAGGGGTCGCCACAATGGAATGAACCACCAACTTATACAGCATATGTTTTACACAGCGATGCCCTTCCAGCTGCAACCCAGTACTGGGAAACATCCATACACACTTATTTACACACACATACACTACAGCCAATTTAGTTTATTCAATTCACCTATAGCGCATGTCTTTGTACTGTGGGGAAAACCGGAGCACCCAGAGGAAACCCACACCAACAGAAATGCCAACTGGCCCAGCCGGGACTCGAACCAGCGACCTTCTTGCTGTGAGGCAACAGTGCTAACCACTGAGCCAAACGTTTTTTAAATTTGTAATAATATTTCACCTTATAACCGTTTTACTGTATGTGTAATCAAATGAAGGCACGATTGATGAGCAACAATATGATTCCACTCCAAACTAGTAATAAAATATGCACATTTGTAATTCTGTAAAAAAAATAATAATCTAAAAACATTTATTTCTCTAAATATTTCTTCCTTCAAATATTAAACACAAATGTTGTCATAAATGCTTCTTTTTTACATGCTGTTAATCTTGTGGCTTCATTACACTCTCTACATGTACGTTTTTAACTGTACGGCTTTCATTCCTCAAAAGCTTCTTTATAGTTGAAAAACATTTCTGTGAATTGGTAAAATGTCCTTTGCACTAAGAAAAAGAAATGATTCTGTGAAGAACTGTTGACTAAACACCAAAAATGGATCTTCTATGTGACATCACTGCAAAAGTGCCCTTTTAAAATGTTTATTTCTACGAGTGTATTTACCTATCTCTTTAAAGGATTCATATCATCGGCTTTCCAATTTGTACTATGAAGCAGCTTTACGGCCACTCAACTGTAAATGCACTGGTGACCACATTTCATAAATGTAGCTCTTTTTATAGTTTAACCCCGGCCTGAGAAAAACCGGATCCCGGACGAGCCCCCAATTTTGCATCCTGCCTCTTTCTGCTGTGTTCACCGCAGATTGATAATTGATTATGGCCTTGTGCTTCCTGTACAATAAGTGTGCAATAATTGCAGCGGGTTGTTAAAGTCACTTTCTGCAGCGTTTTGGCTCTTCTACAGCCATTCAGGAGCTTGTTTTTGTCATTTCAGTTTCCATTTTATGACTGGTTGACAATCTTAAATATTTCTCACTTGATTCCGTTTATCAAGTTTTGTTCTAACATGTTGCTGACTTTTTCTTTTTTTTTATTGTTTAATTTTTCCCCAACTTGATCTTGTCTTTTCTTTGAGTTTGTTTTTTTTTTTACTTGATGCTAGCTTTTCATTTCAGGTTTTTTGTTTCATTTTTTCCCCAACTTGAAGCTGTCTTTTCTTAGAGTTTTTTTTTTTTACCGTTTCATTTTTTGTCTTACTTGATGCTGTCTTTTCTATGGGTGTTTTTTACTGTTTCAGTTTTTCTTTTACTTGATGCTAACGTTTGAGTTTTTCCTGTTTCAGTTCTATTTCTAGCTTGGTGCTGCCTTTTTATGTGTTTTTTTTTAATGCAGATTTTTTCAAAGTTGATAAATCAATTTAGAGAAATTAAGGGCCCTTAAAAAGTATTAAAAGTATAATTTTTGATTATGCAATGTTATAATAATATAATATTAATAATGTTTTAGTTTAGGATTAGTTTCTTACAATCAGTATTTAGTAAATATACTGTAAATTAAAATGTTGCTGATGTTACCGGTTGAAACCCAAAGTGGCGACGGGGTCTTGAAAGGTATTGAATTTCACTCTCTGATTCCTATTTATACCCTGTTTGAGTTTTTTTTTTTACTGTTTCAGGTTTTTTTCTAACTTGATGCTGCCTTTTCTTAAAGTTTTTTTTTCACTTTTTGTTGCTTTCTTTAGTGTTTTATCCATTTTTCTCACCTTCTCTTGCATAACCTTTCACGCTTTTTTTTAGTAGTGGTTTAATTTGTTCCACATTTCTGTTCGGGACTTGTACACGTGAAGGTGAGTGTGATGGGTTTTTTTGGGTGTCAGCGGGACACTGAGAGCGTCTCTCTGTGTGAAGCTTGAGGGTTTGACTGAGATGGATTAACCTTTCAGATGTTCAGCAACATGTCATGGTCATTTCTGGAAAGACTTAAGAGTGTGAGGATCAGGTTTACATTCTCTGTCCTGTTCAATATGATTACATGGACAAAGTGGAACTGACTATATCAATATTTCTGGATGATGTCCAGAGCAAGTTCAATATTTATTTCTTTTGCCAATTCTCTAAAGTCTCTTATGCTTCCAAACGCTGCAGGTAACTGATTAAAAATGCAGTAATATTGTGGAGTTTTATTACAGATAATACAAATGTTATATATTATGTTTTATATATATATATATATATATACACAGTGCTCAGCATAATTGAGTACACCCCATTTTGAAAATGAATATTTTTATCCATGTCTCAGTAAATATAGGCAATGTGTTTTGGTGCATTTAAACAAAACAGATTTATTAAACAGATATATTTTGTTTGCAAAATATTGCAAAAAAAAATTACAACCTACAAAATTTCAACTAAATTTTTATTTTATCTTTTACTTCTTGATTTTTCCTCTTTTCAAAATTAATATTTTTCTATAACATATGAATTTGGATGTACTAGTTTTTGGACAGTTATCAGAAGTTATTTTGTTAGATAAGCTCCAGATTTGGCTTCAGTACTGACTAATCTAATGTTTATGCACAAACATTATATTGTATTGCTTCCTATTAAAAATTAGAATTTAAAAGAGAAATTTGTGAGAGGTGTACTTATATATGCTGAGCACTGTATATATATATATATATATGTGTGTGTGTGTGTGTGTGTGTGTGTGTGTGTGTGTGTGTGTGTGT
>CAIGQW010056839.1:2594888-2615458 GCA_903798125.1 Danio choprae | reverse complement strand
CTATATTTTTCTGTAGTATGTCAGTTTGAAATATCAATTTACATCTCCAAACATTATTTTTGTCATTAATTGTAATTATACAATGGGCGGCATGGTGGCTCAGTGGTTAGCGATGTCGCCTCACAGCAAGCAGGTCGCTGGTTCGAGTCCCAACTGGGCCAGTTGGCATTTCTGTGTGGAGGGTGCTTTGGTTTCCCCCACAGTCCAAATACCGCATTATAAGTGAATTGGATGAACTAAACTGGCTGTAGTGTATGAGTGCGTGTGTGAATGCGAGAATGTATGGGTGTTGCGCTTGGAAGGGCATCTGCTGCGTAAAACATATGCCGGAATAGTTGGCGGTTCATTCTGCTGTTGCAACCCCTCATAAATAATGGACTAAGCCGAAGGAAAATGAATGAATGAATGTAACAGCCAGTGCTTCACACAGAGATCTGATCATCATCCAGTCTGTCTGGAACGACATGAAGAAACAGAACAAACTGAGACAAACTCAATCCAGAAGAACTTTGGCAACAGATGCTTCAATAAAACCTACCTGCAAACCTACCTGAAAAACTATGGGCAAGTGTACCAAGTGTTTTAACCTCTTAGTCAGTGTCAGGACATGTCAGTGTTTACGAATAAATTACACCAAAAAGAACACGAATAATCTTGACAAACTATACATCCTTATAAAGCTACAACCCTCAAGCCCAGATTGTAGCTAGTTGTTTTTCAATGGAAAGCTTATAAAGACTGTATTTGCTAAATTTGATAATGCTGATTTGATGTAGTTAATATAAGTTAACTGATAAATAAAATGCATTTATGCATTATTTTTGAAAGCATTCTCATTTTGCAGCATTTTTTACACGAGTGCCTAAAACTCTTCTGAAGCATCTTTTGCACAGTACTGTATATATAAATAAAATGAAATCCATGTCCTCATGAATTAAAAGCCACGTTTGGTGTTTGATGTTGTCCAGGCGTCTACGTGAGCTATTTGCATGTGTCCGTTCTGCTCTCTTCTGTCATTCCCTCTCGCATTTTTTCCACATGTTGCCTTATTTTCCAGTTGCCTGCAAACCTTTATTGCGACTTGCTGGTGTTTGGCCTTTCCATGTCTTCCTCTATTGCGATGCCACACTCCACTGTTGCAGGGCTGGCTTTCCGACCGCATGCTCGGTTTTGCCAACTTGGGCCAGACGAGGTTTATGGTTTAGCCCGGACTAGGTTAATGGTCTTCTGGATCTTTTTACACACCAAGATGTTTTTCTTTTTTTCTTTTTTAATCCGTAGACAGAGAAGTGCATTAAAATAGCTGCGGTCCCAAACGTGCAATATAGGAAATATGCTCAATTGCACTGTCTTCAAGATGTGCTTTGGCTTTAAAATGGATATCTGATGCTGTTTTGATTGTATAGTTGAGTTTCCAATGATTTTGCATAGGGCTACACGATATTAGGAAAATCTAACATTGCGATATTTTTTTTATTTTGCGATATAGAGTTGATATACTCATATACAAGTCCGAATTATTAGCCCTCCTGAATTATTAGTCCCCCTGTATATTTTTATCCCGTTTAATTTCTGTTTAACGGAGAGAAAACCTTTTTTTTAAACACGTTTCTAAACAGTTTTAATAACTAATTTCTAATAACTGATTTCTTTTATCTTTGCCATGATGACAGTACATAATATTTTACTAGATGTTTTTCAAGTTACTAGTATTCAGCTTAGTGACATTTAAAGGCTTAACTAGGTTAATTAAGTTCACTAGGCATGTTAGGGTAATTAGGCAAGTCATTGTATAATGATAGTTTGTTCAGTATCGGTATCAATATTGCTTAAGAGGGCTAATAATATTGACCTTAAAATAGTTTTTAAAAAGTGTAAAACCGCTTTTATTCTAGCTAAAATAAAATAAATAAGACTTTCTCCAGAAGAAGAAATATAATCGGAAATATTGTGAAAAATTCCTTGCTCTGTTAAACATCATTTGGGAAACATTTGAAAAGGAAAAAAAATTCACAGGAGGGCTCACAATTTTGACTTCAACTATATTGCGAGATGAATGCAATTTCACCAGATGACTTGAATATCTCTATTTGGAAAGAATTTCTAATTTTAGATTGGGATGATACTGTAAGAGAGTGCATCTGCATAAATGTATCAACAATCTACAATTATACATAAATTCAATAAGGAAAGAAAATGCAAATAAAATAGTGTTTTATTGTTTTCCATGGAGTCTTACACTATTCAGGCATATAGTAAATGAACAATCAAATGTAAAATACTACTGCGTATTCTTCATTGTATAAACAGTTCATTACAATTAATCATTATTAAAGTTACAAACGGTACAATTTCTTAGGCCTGAAGGCTTTTAAAATTCTGACATAGTCATAGGCAAAATGGTCAATTATAATCCAGACTCAACATTGCTTCTATTGCAATATCGATGCTGAAACGATATGTTGTGCAGCCCTATTTTTGCAATAGATTTGAAATCTTTTTTTTTGTGTTATTGTTTGCAGAGACCTTTTTAATATATACTATATTAGTAAACAAACACCAACCAAAGAACACCCAACCTATCTCAGACAGAGCCATAAAAATATATACAGGTATGCAAAAATAAATAAATAAACAATAAAAATAATAATTGTATTAAAATAAAGATTCAAAATCTTAGTTGCAATTACACCATTTCCTCAATGAGTTTTACTAATGTACAGTTTGTAAACACGATCATAGGCACTCAGAGGCACCAGTAAGATGAGATGTGGCCAGTTTGCTGACAGCAGTGGTAGGTCTGTTTGCTCTCGTGCACGCACGCAGATCAACTGTGATTCTGGTCCCCATGTGCTATTTCCAAAAAGCTCCACCAAAACCTCAGCTCAACCCTCAGCTCAGGAACCCAATGGGCTTTTGACAGGAAGGCCACGGTGGCTGCCGCTGCATTGGGGCTTCATCAAGTTAGTCTTTCATTTCTCTGTCTCATGAGTCATGAGCAATGAAAGATGTACGGTAGGCTCCAGAAGTCTGAAACCACATTGAAAAGCTGGGATTTGGAATCTGCTGTTAATAAACCTGGAAATAAGGTTTTGGGATATGTATTTTTGTCATATTATTTTATATTTTATTTTAATATTTTATATTACCCTTATTTTTCAGGGGTCCTTATTTATCAGAGGTCAGCACTGGGAAATACACCAAGCATGATAACTATAAATATAAAGAACAATATATTTGCATCCACACTGACAAATAATAAAAATTTTATTTTTTATTAGTTTATGCTTTTCATTCAGCATTATCTCTTTATAGCCAGCAACTCGGTGTGCTACAGTAATAGTTGGGCTGCAAAATATATCAGAAAAGTATCGTTGTCGCGATAATAGTATACAGTGCATCCAGAAAGTGGAGTGGCATTTGTGTGCAGCATGCATAGGTTGTTTATCTAAATCTGACGAATCAGATGAGACCTTTACTATCTTCTTTTCTAGATCTAGAGCTGAAAATAAATGCTAATGCTTGGAGGCAAAAAGATGAATAACAAAAGTCAAAGCCAATAAAAATCAGAATTTCCATTTGTGGTGTTTTAATTTCTAAATGTTTGCACTGACATTTATGTATATTTTTTAATTGCTGATAAAATACTGTAGCATTTGGCAAGTTAGTTATATCATAAGAAAAATCACTATTGCAACACTCAACAACAATATCGCATATTTTCCCAGTATCGTGCAGCCTTAGCTACTTGCTTGTCTGACCAGCAAATCTTTATTTCAAAATGCATTAATCTAATCAAACTAATTTAGCGATCACAGTCAGTGTAGTGGAATAAAACGTCTAAAATCCCCCCCCCCCCCAAAGGGGTGCAACAAAGATGCTGAAAGTAGCACTAAATGCCTAAGGAACTTTTATTTTTATACTTTAATTTGCTAGCCTGGCTTGCATAACTTCCATGTATTTTTATCACTCTTTCTAATTGTATAACCAATTGTTTTCTAGATAGTCATTGTCTTTAAATAATCTTCAAAAAGTAGGCTTAATATCAAGATAGCTTCTCTACAATGTCATCTGTAGCTTTAAATTGCACAAGTCCTTTATTTTTATAATATAATAATATTATATTTATTATATTTTGTATTCTGACTGTCAGTGTTTTATGATTTAAAACGTAATGATTTTTGAAAGTGAGCCCAAAGATATTGTTTCTCTACATCTTTATTGTTGTGGTCTGAACTCTGCTGTGATTTTTAGAGCTATGTCTTTATCGTTATCTTTATAGTTATCATGCTTGGTGTGAACGGTCCTTAAAGTTTGCTGTTTAATGTTAAGCAAATGTACTTAACTAAACTACAAAATAAGTCTGATTCTATAAAATCAAAACTTTGCCACATGTCAACATAAGCTCCAAATTTGGAGTTGATATCACAAAGAATTGACTTTGCCAGTGGCACAATGTCCAATTACACAATGTCCAATTACAAAACATTTTTCACAAGACGAAAGCTTTACGAATGGGTTTTCTGAACAACACTGACAGGCTAGCAAACTAAACCAATGAAACGTTGAAATAAATGAGTACAAACAAAAAGGATATGAAGATCCTGCACTGTTTCAGGCAAAGAGTTTCAAATGAAGTACAACATGATCTTTGGATCAGTCTCAAATATCATGCTGGAGATCGCATTTGTGGTTTCTTCAAAAGAGACAAACCAAATATGCCAAAATTATGTTCATTTGGATTTTTAATCAGATTGTTATTGCAAGTTTCAATGCAAAAATGTTTAATTAGATGCAAGCAGAACATTTTTAGTATTTTCACTTTCTTTTTCATTTCATTATTCTTTTATTAAATAAATACTTCATTGGGTCCACAAAAGTCTCAGAAAATTGATTTTCCTTGAGTAATTCTCTCAGGTTGGAGTGCTTTTGATGGCAGACTCACTTAAATAACCTTGGTTTTGGTGATTAGTTTGGCCTAAGGTTACATTCTGTTCCTCATAGATGTGTAGCATGACGTCTTTAGATTAATTACAAGTCCTGCAGGTCTTTGGATCCAGAGACATACTCGTAAGCCCAACTTTTGTAAAGCAACATGCAATTCAGGTCCCCAATTCCCTCTCCTTTTCATTCACCAGAGACATTTAAATAATGATTCTTTGGGAAACTTTTGCTCCTTTTGTAGGTGGATATTGTCTGAGTGTTTTTAAGACTCATTTTTATTTGATGTAACATACAGCAGAAGTGTCATATTGTGTCATTTTTTGAGGTTTGGTTGGGGTTAGATGTTATAGGTTTAGACAAAGGTCATAAAGCCGGAGAGAAACTATAAACAAGTTATGGAAAGCAGTACGTAATGCTACATTCTTTATTACCTTCATCGTATCATCGTTCAGCATTTTACAGTGAGAAAGGTGTTTATGGCAAAAAATCACACATTGCAATATATTGTATTTTTGCGATACATGTTGCAATGATAATACATGTATACACACAATTTCACCAGATGACTTGAATAGTGCTGTTTAGAAAAAAGACATTTTTATTGATTGAAAAGTTTTGATTGATTGGGATGTTTCTGTAGAGGAGCAAATCATCCATGAAATTTAATAAACAAATTAAAAGCATAGATGCATGCAATAAACTAGAGCAAATATAAAAGTGAAATGAACAGTGCTTTGTGGTTTTCAGGTTAATCAAAATCATTATTTTCAAGTACAGAAATTGAAAAAATCTAATATAGAATAACACTGCAAAAATCTTACCGTTTAAATGGTTAAATACAATTATGCTAAAATAAAATGACAAATGGTCAAATAAATTGGACGCTTTAAACTCTCTTAGGGCTTAAAAATGTGCAAATAATAAACTTTTACTCAGTTATGGTTAAATTCTGCAGTAACTTCACAATAACTGTGGCTATATAATACCAATATAATATATACAAGTCTAAACTATATAATCCCAACTCAACGTTGCAGATCCTGCGATGTGACTATTGTGAATGAGCACATTGCGATATCGATGCTGAAACAATGTATTGGGCAGCCCTAATTAAAGTGCAATGTCCAAATTAACATCACTTTTAAAAGTGTCTTCATGTATTGAACAAACTCCACAAATATCATGACTACTGCGATCGCCAGCATGATATTTGAAAAGGAGCGTTTTGTAGCTCTCATTGACTGTTTACAAGGACATCAGTATCTAATTATTTTCCTTAATCTGAGTAAGACAATGATATGATTAAGGTGTTTACACGAGTTGCTTTTTGAATGTTCCTTTCATGTTTTTGTTTTACATGTTATAATACATGGTTCGATTAACGTCATTAGCATTCGACCCTAGTTTTCTCCGGCATTTCACGCAACAACAGTTCGTGTTCATCATAGCACCATATGTGATTTTGGACATTTCGTTTTTTTTTTTTTTAAGTTTCCGACAAATTCAACTGCATTTAATTTCTCACACTATGCGTGCAAACAGAATGCAAATTCTCAAGCAACAGGCCACCTCTGCCATTTCATTCACTAACTTTTAATTCATGCCCCCGACACACTCAAAGGTACTGGATAAGAGCATATAGTCATAGTTTCTCGCTCACACCAAAAATGTGCTCTCTTGCTTGAAGCCATTCACTTTGTTTTTGTCTCTGACTGCTGTCAGTGTGTGCGTCCTGTCGCAAAATGTAGCAAAAAGTACTACAAAATGGTAATAGTTTAATTAAGGTGTTTACATGTCTGTACTACAGTTCAATAATGCGACTAAAATAGGAATACTCCACATGTCTTAATTTGATTTCTGTTTAGTTCGATTATGAGTTTAGTCGGATTAAGGTCATCAAAAAATCACTGTTTACATGGTAGACTCTTAACCAGAGTTTTGTCTTAAAGGGCACCTTTGATGAAAATCAACTTTTAGACAGAACTGTTTGTAGGAATAGTGTGTCCACTAAAATGTTTAAAATGTTTTTAAAACAGTGCATGTTTGTAATAAAGACCGTAAAATCGCTATGCAATTTATCTCCACAGCCGCATAGTGCCAGTACAATTACAAAAGTCAGTACAACTATAAAAGATAGAACCGATTAAATCATTTGGTTCTATCCTGTACATCAAACAACAACAATCCGTTTTTCAGTGTATGTGTTTTTAACATTGTAATTTGGTGTTGCTTAAAGTTTTTATATTAATTATTTTTTATTAATTTATTTTTTCAAGTCATGTGCTGCCGACCTCTTGGCCAGGTCGCTCTTGTAAATGAGATGAATTTTTTTTTTACCTGGTTGAATGAATGAATAAATAAAGAAACTTATCTAACATTTACTTTTGCATATGCGAACGCTCAATATCAGGTTCAGGACACAGTAGTGGCACACGTTTAGCGTTTACGCAGACGGCGGCAGTTGTCAAGACAAACAGATCACGTCAACAGCGCTGCGGACCGTCCCAGAGGAGGCCGAGACTGGATGTTATTGTTTTCAAAAAGAATCCTCTTGGTGGAAGGCGGCGGGGTTTAACCCCAGGCCACAGGGGCTTCATAAATCTTCTCCTGCCTCTGGAAGTCCCCGGCCGCGCAGGTTGGAGGGCGTACAAAAGAATCGAAGCAGCCAGGATGTGGAGCCAGGGCTCAAAACGAGCGCCCCCGGGACCCTGCAATAATATCAACAATGTCCAGCAAATCAGCCACTTGTGTTTGTAGGCGAGCGTGTGTGTTTTGGATGAGGCAGTCTGAGGGATGTCTCTCTGTGTTGAAGATTTCGTCGTTCAGGATAGAAGTCTGTCTCCAACATATGCATTTAAAGTAAATCTATTACAGCTGATGGAACTTAAATAAAAAGCCCAGTCAGAGGCATTGAATTTAGATCTGCTTATTAAATTTCTGTTAGTGAGTTTTTGCAGTGTTGAGCATTTTAATGAATTTAATGCTGATCAGAGTTTAGGTTAATCCCTTTTTTTGTTGCATTCAAATTTGACACAAACATGAACACAAAATGTGTAAAAAAAAAAATAATAATAATAATTTTGCAACGCTACATTTTAGATGCTTTTGGGCCCAGATATGATCATTCTCAAAATTTAAAGGGATGTTATAAAAGCAAAATTTTTAATGGGACACTGATAATTTTATATTCTACATAATATTTATAATTCTATAAATTAGATTTGTTATAAATAAAAAATGTTTTCTTATTCTCATTATCATAGTAATGTATTTATGTACTTTTTATTTACATTTCAATTTCAATCAAAAAATGTTATTCGTTTTCATTGAATTTGTATTTCTTGTTTGTTTTAGTGTAATATTTTTTTATTATATTTATTTGAATCTTAAACAGGGCATCATTGTGGCGCAGTGGGTTGCACGATCGCCACCATTGCATTTCTGTGTGGAGTTTGCATGTTCTCCCTGTGTTGGCATGGGTTTCCTCTGGGCGCTCTGGTTTTCCCCACAGTCCAAAGACATGCGTTAGAGGTGAATTGAATAAGCTAAATTGGCTGTAGTGTATGGGTGCTTCCCATTGTTGGGGTGTGGCTGGAAGGGCATCCGCTGCGTAAAACATATGCTGGATAAGTTGGTGGTTCATTCTGCTGTGGCGACCCCTGATTAATAAAGGGACTAAGTCGAAAAGAAAATGAATGAATTAATGAATCTTAATCAATTAAGATACCCCTTAATAAAGATTTTCATTAATTATTTTGTAATTATTAATTGTTAGTGTATTAAATTGTAATATTATACATTTATATTATTTGTTTTGTTATAATGTGTTTATTTTAATAACATTTTATTATTATTATTTTAGTTAATTTTATATAAATATTTCAATAGTACTTGTTTATTTTTTTAAATCATATCATTTTTGACTTCCTTTTAGCTGGTGTAAAAAATCCTGATACAACAAACCAATAAAAAGGTAATCATTTTACCAGATTCTAGTGCAGATTAAAAAATGTTAGTGTATAGCAAATATCATTAGAAAAGAGTGTGCATTTCTCTTGTATTGTCCATTCAGGCTGTATATTTATTATTTAGTGCAAAAAGTGTAGTCTGACTCAAGAACAAATGACTAATTTAAACCAATTTCTTTTCATTTAGTAAATCAGAAACATTTAGCAAATCCGACAGACAGTCATGAGTGACTTGATAATGCATTCATTCAGCTCATTTGATTGGTCCACAAACACTGTTATGTGTCATTTATATACACATATGTCTGATGTTTGTTTTTTTTTTTTTTTTTGAGCAAGTCTTGAAAGGCTTGAAAGGGAGATTGTTTGCTTTTCGCACACTTTAACATGGCGATTCTCTCCTACGCACCTATCTTTTCTTCATGTGTGCGGAGTTTGATTTGATCAATATATATATATATATATATATATCTCAACCAAGATTATTCATGTGCAGAGTAATTCACAATATACCACTCTTTTTCAGTTGTTTCCAGCAGCAGTTTTGACTGTGCTATTGTGAAGTATTGTGGTGACAGACATGGGTTCGGTTGCCTCGGTCAACTGTTTATGTTGGCGTCTTTCATACGCTTGTCCACTCTGCCCAGACATTCACAGTTCATTGATAACCTGAGTGACATGGCATGCGGTCTCTTGCCACGCCTAGGCTCGTGGCATCATGCAGGGTGGCGCTAGATTTGAGGGGGCATTTGGTTGATAGATGAAAGGGAAAAAAAACAAAACATAATTTAATGCGTGTGATGAATAGAATGTAACTGCCAAGTGCTCTCGTCCTTTATAGGTTTTTTTTTATTATTACATTTTAGCACATTAAAAACACATTAACATATCTACAAGTAGAGAGCACTGTGCATTTTATTCGGCACAATGCCAGTGTCGGTGTGTTTTCCTGTTAGTTTCACCCTTCGCTTAATGGGGCTTGTGTGAACTGAAGACTTCTTGCCCTGTTTCATACTGTTATATACCGTATATAATTTGATGTTAATTTTATGTGAGTTTGTACCTTTCCATGCCTGTACTTTGCAACAGAGTTTATAGATAAAAAACTACTTCTAGTACAATAGTCTCTGAACCTATGTTACATTTTTTTTTAAGTATTTTTTTCTTGAATTCATTGATTAATTTGCATAGAGAATAATGTTAGAAAATAAATTTGTGTTAACCTTTCAGGCTGAAAGCAACAGGCTGATTCAAGAACAAATGACTCTTTTGATTCTTTTTAGTGAATCTGAAATATACAGCAAAGCTACGGTAGTATCATTCATGAGCTTATGAGCCTTTTAGTGAATGAATAAATTGAAATGTTATTCAACTAAATAAACTATATAATTTTATTTAATAGGGGTGGGAGTCACAACGATATATTATTATTGTGGCTTTAAATCTGTTGTGATATTCTGTGATGTAATGCAGTTTTATAAATATTTCCAATTTCAAACTGTCACCACAACATCTGTTTAACTGAACAGTCATATTTCTCAGCTTGTATATCTCACTTCAGTTGCAAACAAATTGAAACTGTAATTGACGCACTCTTTAATGAAAACCTGTCATAAATGTTGCGCACCTTTCCACAATGCGCAGACATCTTTATTTTACTAACTTACTGCATGCTATACTCAACAACTCAACCATCTGATAGACTGCAAAGTCATTGATTTTAATTTTCAACCAGATGGTATAATAAAATATTGGTGATTGATTATTGATATGGGTGTCGAAATAGTGTATTAAATTAGTATTGCTGCGAAAAATATCTAGTTATGCTGCATTTATATTTTCTACCGCTTTATACAATTAATCATTTAAAGTGTAAGTGAAGCAGTCAGTCAAGTTTACATTATTTTGTAAATTCCTTTCCACTTTAATGAAAACATATTAAACGAACACTATTAATGTAAGCATTTTAAAGAAAAGGGCATGTTTTACTATAGTTTTGAGAACTAGGGCGTCGCCATCTTGGACTATCACCATGTCTGACTTAATGGCGTTGGGTTCGTTCCCTGAGTAAGCAGATACAGTAGAAGTAATAGACTGGCCATGGAGAATGGAAAGCCTTATTTATCCCAATGCATAAAGTTGTGGATGTGCATTTTGCAAAATAGATGTGTGGATTGCAAATACAAGCATCTTATTTGTGTATAATATTCATTCATTCATTTTCTTTTCGGCTTAGTCCCTTTATTAATCTGGGGTCGCCACAGCAGAATGAACTGCCAACTTATCCAGCATATGTTTTACGCAGCGGATGCCCTTCCAGCTGCAACCCATCACTGGGAAACATCCATACACACTCATTCACACATACACTACGGACAGTTTAGCTTACCCAATTCACCTATACCACATGTCTTTGGACTTGTGGGGGAAACCGGAGCACCCGGAGGAAACCCACGCAAACACTGGAAGAACATGCAAACTCCACACAGAAATGTCAACTGACCCAGCTGAGGCTCGAACAAGTGAACTGTTTGCTCTGAGGCGATTGTGCTACCCACTGCACCAGTGCGTCGCCCTACTGTGTATAATATGTAAGTGTATGTTTATTCCATTTTTCTTTTTTCTTTTAATTACTTATCGTTTAAACACGCTTTGGTCCACTTTCTGTACTACTGCTTCACTTCCACTTTAATTCTTTGTTATTAATATGATCTCATCTTAGCTAATTAGTAGGTAAAAATAACACCATATTTAACAAAAATAACAGATTGCACACAAAATGTCTCCCCTTTAATGTTTTTTTTTTTTTTTATGAGAAATGTTTTTTTTGTTTTGTTTTTTAATCCTGTTTTTCTTTGATAAGTAGCATACTGTTTTGTGACAACTGTCTCATGAAGCCTCTTCATTAACTGGAGTAAAATAACTCAGATTATGCTTCTTTTTCATTCAGTCATGATGCCTGCAGCAGAGTTAAAAACCTGCACTGGTTGTGTGTGTGTGTGCTATGTACAGTATGGTCTTTGAAAGTGTGTGTCTATGAGCCAACACCGACCCATTAGCATAGATACAGCGGAAGAATATCATAGTTTTCATTTCTGTTCCTATTTAAGTAAATATTTATATACTCTGCGGCACTATCATTATTACTATTATTAAGATATTCTAAAATCAGAGGTCACTCATTATAAGAAAATATAACATAAAAAAGATCAATACTTCTATTTAAGGATCGATCCTTTTGATACATTGCCAGTATTGAAAATATTGATACTTTAGGATCGACCCGCCCAGCCCTACAGATCAGAGCGTGCGCACATATAGCTTTCAGGCACATTACTAGCACACAGGACCTGTCACATTTCTGTTTCAAGCTATAGGCAACAGACATTTTTCATCCTTGAATTTAAATTTGAATTGAGGAAATTAACACTAACAAATTCTTTTTGCAGCTGAGAATGAACTACATTTTATTATTGGACTAATCAATTGATTGATCAATCAATCAATCATGAACTAACAGGCAAACTCACTAGCTAGCCAACACCTTGTCCCAACACACAAAAAGTTTCAGTATATAGTTTTATGATATCTCTCTTTGAGTGTTGAGACCAAACTATTGCTTTTATGTCAATTTATAGCGCACTCTGATTCTCCGCAACTAACCCTGTTTATGGCTGCTGTTCTTGAGAAAAGAACAGGAACTCTGTGTTTGACCAGACCTTGGTCTTCAGGCATGATGGGAAAGTATTTTCTGTGGCATAGGTTCTCATCATTAAAGCTCTTCCCCTCTGAATTCTGCCTGCCAAACTATGCGGCTTCCAGCGGAGGCCGGCGCACGAGGACATGGATTGCAATGAGGCCTAGCTGAACATACTTCCTACCGGTGACACCCCACATCAATCTTACACTGCTCGGCCGTAGGAGGTGAAAGCATGGGCTCACACACTCTCAAGCAAAGACTGGAGCTCAGCGGGTGTGTTTTAAGAAAAAAAAAAAACTCTGATTTCATCTCTTCATTCAAAGCAGGAAGCTGTAAAGTGTCATTTATAACAAAGAAGTATTCGCTCTCTTGCAATACTTCATTTGAAATTTGAAATTTAAAGCTGAACTGCATAATTATTTTATGCATGCTGTGTTACAAGCAGATACAACTGTATAAGAGCAATTGCTGTTAACAATTTTTGTAAATCACACAGTATTTAACTGTAATATGAACTGCATTTTACTGTAGGACAGTTATGCGATATGTTACTGAATTTTAAAGTTGCATTGTGAAAATTCATGTATATTTTGCAGTAAATATATACAGTACTGTAAATGCATAAACTGCAAGATAAATGGTGCTGCAAATGTAAAAACAGTATTTTTGCTGTAAATGATTTACAGTAAGTGACTGGCGAACTGCTGGCAGTAAGTTACTGTAGATTCTGCAGGACATTAACAGTGCTGTTTTAGTTACAATTGCCATTGGCAGTTTTAGCCAGTAGTTCTCACAACATGCTCCTTGGCAAAGGTTTTTCTAACCTTTTTTTCCAATTCAATTCATCTTCATTTGTATAGCACTTTTTACAAAGTGGATTCTGTCAAAACAGCTTAACAAGCACTAGAAGACTAGTAAATTGAAACTACTTCAGTTTAGTTGTCACAGCTGAAGTTCAGTTTAGTTTAGTTCAGTTCAGTGTTATTTAAATGTCACTGCTGAAAGCCCAAACACAGAAGAGCAGCTCCACTGATGCGCAGCTATACAAGTCCCCAAACTAAGCAAGCCAATTGACAGAATTGGTGAATTTTTAATTCTCTATAATGTTTAGAGAATATATTTAGATAGATACCAAGTTAAGTGCTGAATTGTCAAGCAATTCCAGCTTCATCGTTGAACTGTTTGCCTTTTTCTCTTCAATGGTCTTTTTGGTGCACTTGAATGAGGTAGTGCCATTGTAAAGATTCAATATCCAGATATAAAAGATTTTGAATGACCATCTTAATTCCTTTTCTATGACTCAAAGTGTCTCTTTAACTGGTCAAGCTGCTGTCAGAGGGTTTTCAGTCTCATTAGAATGGCTCACCATTTTGCAATCAGTGTAAACTGGAAAGCTCAGCTAAGTTAAAATGGCGTTTGTCAGATAATTTACCATCAGGTAACCACCAGACTAATTTTGATTTAATGTTTTCAAAATCATTGATTTAGATTTTTTATTTTATTTTATTTATTTTTTATTTTTTTGGCTTAGTTCCTGATTTCTCACCACAGCAGCATGAACCACCAATTTTCTGACATATGTTTCATGTTGTAGATACTCTTCCAACTGCAACCCAGTGCCAGGAAACACCCATACACTCTCATTCACACACACATTTATTCACTATAGCCAATTTAGTTTACACAATTCACCTATGCCGCATGTCTTTGCAGGGCTCGCAAAATTTCAACATCCCTGGTAGCTTTTAGAGTAGGCACTTTTCAGTTTTTATTAGCCCAAAATAAACATGTAAGGCTATGTTCACACCGCAAGGCTTAGTGCTCATATCTGATTTTTCTCAGATCAGATTTTTTTCGAAAAATCTTGCCTAAATGTATATCTTGCCTAAAACGAATGTCATCCTAACTTTTTTTTTGTAAAATCTATGCATTTCTTTTTATTTAGTAAATATTGTATTTTCTATTCCAAGCTACGTTCACTCTGCAGGTAAATGTGGCCCAAATCTGATTATTATTGAGAAAAAATCAGATATGAGCACTAAGCCTTGCGGTGTGAACATAGCCTTACATGTTTATTTCGGGCTAATAAAAACTGAAAAGTGCCTACTCTAAAAGCTACCAGGGATATTGAAATTTTGTGAGCCCTGCAAAGACATGTGTATATATATATATTTGAAAATAACCAAATTTAATTGCCATTTAAAAAATTTCTTATTCATTTTTAATTTTTCAAAATGATGTAAAATCCTCGTAGGCCTAACTTTATTGTTTTATTATTTTAATGTTTTATTTTAACTTGGCACCAGTTCCTTTGACAACACCAGTTAGCACAAATGCAAATTCAAACGCATATTGATAGTGGCTCCTCAATGCATGAAAATTACATACAACAAAATTACCCAATTTGTTAGTTTGCTAAAACATTGAAAGAGGCTATATTTTCCCTTCCATTAAGATAGTCCAATGGGCAGGGTGGAGTCATTTTTCGTAGCCCGATTGGAAAACATAATAGCCCCAGCAGTGTTCGAACTATACCCTGGCCTTTGGGGGAGCCCACTTTTTTTTCTAACAGGGGGCTGGGAGGGGTTGTCGCTTTGATCTTGAGAGTACCTTGCCACAATGATGTAGGTTATAAAACACACAAGAACATTTCGGTAAAACATAATCGACAGCTCTAACTGTCATTTTTTTTTGGTGTGAAAGAACAGCAATACATTTTATTAAACGTCATCTCTTTTGGAAAGGTTGATATTCTTGGCTGTGTTTACATATTCATTACAGCTTCAAATACAACTCTGTCAGTCCGTTTTGTCAAGTTTACCTGCTTTCAGCTTAATTGTCCAATATGTTTACAGCAGTCACGGTGTTTAAAAAAAAAAAAAAAAAGAACATTGTATTGGTTTACTGTATGAAACAAAAAATGAAACGCAACGTCACATCATTTGTTTCGGAAAATGAATAAGTGGTGTCTCAGTGTCGACATGACTCGACATTTGACATGACTGCACTTTGCTCCTCAGTGCCTCCACACCTTGATGCTCATGAATAACGTGTAGTTATCTCTTTTTTTTTTTTTTTTTTTTTAAGGTGTAAATCACCGTCATGCATAAATGAATGATATTTTTACACATAATAATCCATGATCACATTACACAATATTAAAACCGCACGCCAAAATAACACATTGTCAATATTCTTTGTTTTTATACTCTACTTCTCATGAAATGTGCCTAAAAATTCAGTTGCTTTTACAATTCATTGAAAAGGCAGAGGCAGTAAAAGCTGACAGCGTCTCCTCCTGGTCCTGTTATCTGGATTAAGTGGACTGGTTGATGTTGTTTTCTCAGTGGAGAGCTTTGACTGCTCTGCCTGGTGAGTCCAGCATCTCAGCAGAGCCTCACTGGCAGAGAACACGGTTTTCTTCTTCTGCTCTCACCACGCTCTGTTTTTTCAGCTGGATCACAGCATTTCACCGGGAACTTCACCAGCTCTTAGATTTGATGGACCTCACACTTGCACAAGGCCTTAGCCACTATCTCAGAGAAAAATTCTAAAGAGAGTTGACAGTGTTTGCAACCTCATTAGTGGCGCTTGCTACAGCTATCGCGTAGACTTTCACTAAAGGAGGAACGTGAGCTGTTTTAAGGGAATGAAGACATGTTGTAATGAAGACAAAAAATGAAAAGAGAAAATGCAATTCTTTAGTTTTTAGTGTTTTATTTTTATTTTATTATTTGAAGTTTCATTGTCCTAAGATTCAAGTTGCAGACAGGTATTAACACATCCCTAAAAATAAATGAGTAGTCTGAAAATGGCTTCCTTTAATTTTTTTTTTTTTAAACATTTTTATTTTTTATTTTATGAAGACAAAAAATGTAAAGGAAAAATGCAATTCTTTAGTTTTTAGTGTTTTATTTTTATTCTATTATTTGGAGTTTCTGTGTCCTAACATTCAAGATGCAGACAGATATGAACACATTCCTAAAAATAAATGAGTGGTCTGAAAATGGTCCTTTAATTTTTTTTAACTGTTTAGTTTTTTTATTTTTAATTCATTATAATTTTATTTTATTATTTTATTTTTTATTTTAATTTTATTATTTGGAGTTTCTGTGTCCAAAGATTCAAGATGCAGACACATTCCTAAAAATAAATGAGTGGTCTGAAAATGGCTCCCTTTAATTTTTTAAACAGCACTCTCTCCATCTAAATTTGAGGTGCAGTAAATATTTTATGAACTTAAGGAAATGTTATAAAGAATATGTAATATACGAAAAAAAGTACCTCGGTCATTTTAGACACTGATGAGTGCTATTAGACTGACTGAGGCACACTGGCCTAAACGTTTAACCTTTTTAATGGCCATTACAATCCATTTCATAATTAAGTAAATTGATTAAGTGCGTAATTAATTAATGCACTAATCCAACTAATTGCAATAATCTTGTCCCCTATTCAGTTACTATAGTGGTTACAACCCTGAAATAAAGCAAGTAAAATATTAAATAAAATAGATTAATATGTCCAGAAAGAGCAAAAGATTAAACCAGGTCCAGCGCAGGTCAAATGTAGAGCGTTTGCAAATGTTGCTTATATCAAAAACGAAATAAAATCTCACATTCATCTTGTGGTTTCAGAGTTGAACATCCTCTGGGCAGGCCATCAGGTTCATCACAGTTCTGAATACTACAATCTGTCGACAGCTCTGCGCCAGTCTGTCACACAGCAGCTTTCCTCATGGGTATGAAGCACCTGCGTCTGTCTCATTCACTTATGATCATTTTTGCTATGAAACATGGTTGATCAAATAACAGTTGTTAGTTAATGAGCTCAAGCTGGTAGCTAATGATCTGTTATGACGTGATAATATTCGATGTGTTTTATCAGATATTTTACTCTCCGTTGGCGCTGATGATTCCTCCGTCAGTGTTCGCGGTGCACATACAGTTCAACCTGCTGTACCAGTTCTGGATTCATACTGAGGTATTGTGGGATTTGTTTTAGTAGTTATGGTTTAGAACATTTTGGGGGTAAAGAAAGTACTGTAAAGATTCACAGGATTTATGAAATGATCTGGCCCATGTTCACCTATGTTCTTTAAAGGGGCTTAATGTAAAATGTTTATTCTTAAATAACACATTTACTGCTCGTATTTGAACAGCGTGTAATGAAATTTACAAAAAGAGACATGTTGGACTTTATACATACTCTTAAGAGCCAGTTCAAGCTGCACTGTAAAAAGCGATAAGTTGACTTCTTTTTAAAGCAGTTAGTGGACTTTACTTTAAAAAGTGAGTACACTGTTGCCTTAAATTTTATAATTATGCACAAAGTTCATTTACTTAACAATTTTAAGTCAACTTAACAGTTTCAAGTTACAACGCGTTTACTATTTTTTTATTTTTATTTATTTTTTATTTTTTACAAAGTATAGTCTGACATACAGTAGCCAGATGTATGTAGTCTATATTCTTATATAATTTAAAATCAAACTACCATAACAGTGTAATTTTAATAATGACCTCATTAATTGTAGGGATGCACTGAAATTAATTTGTTTTAAATGAAAACTGAAATGTTTTTAAACTAAATTAAATGTTTTTTATTATTATTATTTTATTAAATAATGTAACCCAATAACTTAAATTATACTGATTAAAAAAAAAAACTTTTTAATTTACTCTGATCCAGAGACGGTGAGTTGAGGTGTCGTTTTAACAGCGTTGTCATGACAGCACAGTAACGTCATTGCAAGCAGCAGGAACCAGTATACTACATAGAAATGTATATTATTTGAGAGCAGACTTTGATTTTCTGCCAAGCATGGATGGTTCATGCATAGATAAATATACATGTACTATTTTGAACTTGCAGTGTACAGTGTATGCGCTAGCTGGTCGACCTTGTATACTGTTACTTTTACACTTTGGTCAGCGCAGCAACAAAACACCCTTGTACAGTGCAAGCCATTGAAATGGATGAGTTTCATATAGCAGCACTAAAGCGCAGCAATTTCCACATCCGGTGTGAAAGCCAATCATTTTCAGCTGCTGAAAAGTTGGTGCATCAACAGTAATTCATCAGAAATTTTTATTATTGTGCTTATTTTATTGTTGAGAGGAAAACATCTAAATGCTACTTGTGTTATAAATTATTCAGTATGTCCAAAGTGTATATTTCAGCATCAATCAAAATCTATTGTTTTATAGATGTAAATGTTGTGCACTAATACGTATGATCAATGAGACCATCCGGGGGATTTTGAACATGCTAATTTGTCCCCTTTAGCAAATCTGGCCCTTTATTTTTTTCTTTAAAATCCTTTAGTAGCACATTTCTTGCTCTTAAAAACACCAGCTTAGTTTCTGCAGTTCTTGCCCATTATGTGGTTCTGAATACCACACTCAATCATAAGTAATGAGATTTTGAGATGTTATGAAATACTCCAAACAGAAGCTTTACGTTTGCCTTTTTAAATGGGCCCAGTTTGGGCTTTACATTCAGAGATCATTTGGGAAATGGATTTGGAAGCTTGTAGAGCTCTATTAGTGAAAACAGTCTTCACGTCTCCAATTTTCTGAAGGGTATAATTTATGCCCCCTTTATGGGCTTTTTTTTGATGTCATGTAATTTATTGGCGTCCTCATCCAACATTAGAGCACAAGTCGAGTCGTGAGGGAGCTCTTTTCTTTTAAGATAAAATTCAGCTGTTGGCAGATCTCTCATTACATGGAAAAAATGGGCGACTGAAATACGGTGCTCACTTATGCTGAGCTTTTCCCATTTTGCAGACGTCAGAAGTCAAACACTCAAGTGTAAAAAAAAAAACCTCATGGTCGGCACTAACACCTGCAATATATGCCTCATCAAGCTGAAATTGATGTTTGTATCCTGGTGAAAAAAGGCAAGAGTGTGTATTCATGCATGTAACTCGCCATAAAGCAGTGAAATGACACTCAAGCGTGTGTGTGTTGTCAGACCAATTGGCTTCTTTATGCTCCTTCTAATCCAATGTAATGTTTGTTTTACTTCCAATCTATAAATATTGTTCTTTCCATCTGGAAATTTGGCCACCTTTCTCTTTCCGTAGTTAGCAGAGTTTTTCGTCCGAACTCATCAGATAAGAAAACACTATGTATTAATGATGTCTCCAAGTACATTTGCGAACATCTGAACCAGTCAAGGTTCCACGATCCCCCGAAGAGCACATTTCTTCAGCGCTTTAAGCCAAGATAAAGACAAGCCACTCAATAGGGAGAATTAATCACATGCTGTATGTAAGACTAATATTAAGATTCGGTCTGCCTGTCCATATGAAAAATGTCAAAAGAGGACAATGGGCTAACCCACTATCATTTGTCTTTTGCTGTTTTGTCTGTGGCTTACATGGAGCACTGTACATATAGGGAATGATGTGTTGCTGTCGCCATTTTGATCATGAAAGGAAATTAGTGAGGTTAAAGTGACGGTTTGTCATAAATGAAAATTCTGTCATCTCTTACACACTGTTGAAAGCAATTCGTTTTGAGTAAAAGTGAGTAAGCCAGTTGTCTTTAAAGCGACAAGTTGACTTTACTTAGAGCAAACCCATTTTAACTTGGTTGCTTGGGAACTGTTAAGTTGAATTAATTTCCAATCACCCAAAGCCCTGTGAGCAAAACCAATACCCCCTCTTCTCTTCTCTTCCCCCCCACCACACCACATGACAGCCTCAAAACATTATGCACTTCTGATTGTGCCTCACACAGGTGAGTGGGCTTGACAAACCACCTGTAGAAAACTCTTTCATCTCACTGACACTTTAACTGACACTTGCAGATTTGCACCAGACATGTCTTACAATCTCTCCATATTTCTAAAAAAAAAAGAAGAAATTATGAAGTGAGCTTTACACAGGTGAGTGGGCTTGACAAACCACCTATAAAAACAAACAACAAAAAAAAAACGCTCTTCTCTAT
>CAIGQW010056839.1:2568681-2584818 GCA_903798125.1 Danio choprae | reverse complement strand
TCTCTCTCTCTCTCTCTCTCTCTCTCTCTCTCTCTCTCTCTCTCTCATATTATCCTGAATGTTCCTCTAATAATAAGGCCTTTAAGGGAGTCCACTCTGAATACTTTGAAGTAGACTTTGTGCATTATTTTTCAACTCCCCTGCTTAAAAACACAGGGATGTTCAGTTGTCCTTGTTCGTTATCCTTGGAAGTCCATGATCCCCAGGCATAGTTTTGGTTAGCCAGAATGTGCAGCTCCACCCTGTGTCCCAGCTGAAGTGAAACAGCCTGTTTTCCTGCGATTCCTACAGTACCTCTGTGGTGCTCCCTTAGTTGAGAAGTGTCCCCTGGATCCCTTTTTCTTTGCTCCACTATCCAATAAAACATTCGGTTGGTCATCCAGCACCCAATACAAATGCTCAGCCCCAGGAAAGCTTCCTTTTCCATCAATCACAGTTTACAAAGAAAATAGTGAGGCCTTCAGACTTGTAAATTAATATGTAACACTGTACACTGGCCATCCCTCCAAAAAAGCCACAAACGAATATTTTGTTATGACACGCGTTTACCTTGGCATCATTTTACTATGCTTCTGCAATATCACAATATTTATTCCCATCCATTTTTCACCAAGTTCTTTTATAGATGATTGGCGAGTCGGACCAGTGTGCACACCAGTCTTCTCCAGCAGATCATCTATTGTGGCTAATCCATCTCAACTGAAACATGAAGACAGGGCAGGATGTATACAGTCGTGGCCAAATGTTTTGAAAATGACACAAATATTAGTTTTCACAAAGTTTGCTGCTAAACTGCTTTTAAATCATGGTTTCTGTAATGTACTGAAATACAATTACAAGCACTTCATATGTTTCAAAGGCTTTTATCGACAATTACATGACATTTATGCAAAGAGTCAGTATTTGCAGTGTTGGCCCTTCTTTTTCAGGACCTCTGCAATTCGACTGGGCATGCTCTCAATCAACTTCTGGGCCAAATCCTGACTGATAGCAACCCATTCTTTCACAATCACTTCTTGTTTGTCCACCTGCCTCTTGAGGATTGACCACAAGTTCTCAATGGGATTAAGCTCTGGGGAGTTTCCAGGTCATGGACCCAAAATTTCAACGTTTTGGTCCCCGAGCTACTTGGATATCACTTTTGCCTTATGGCAAGGTGCTACATCGTGCTGGAAAATGCGTTGTTCTTCACCAAACTGTTGTTGGAAGAAGTTGCTGTTGGAGGGTGTTTTGGTACCATTCTTTATTCATGGCTGTGTTTTTGTGCAAAATTGTGAGTGAGCCCACTCCCTTGGATGAGAAGCAACCCCACACATGAATGGTCTCAGGATGCTTTACTGTTGGCATGACACAGGACTGATGGTAACGCTCACCATTTCTTCTCCGGACAAGCTTTTCCAGATGCCCCAAACAATCGGAAAGGGGCTTCAATGGAGAATATGACTTTGCCCCAGTCCTCAGCAGTCCATTCGCCATACTTTTTGCAGAAGATCAATCTGTCCCTGATGCTTTTTTGGAGAGCCTGCTGCCATTCCTGAGCAAGCTCTGCACTGGTGGCACTCCGATCCCAAAGCTGAATGCTCTTTAGGAGATGATCCTGTCACTTGCTGGGGTTTCTTGGATGCCCTGAAGCCTTCTTAACAAGAATTGAACCTCGTTCCTTGAAGTTCTTGATGATCCTATAAAATGTTGATTTAGGTGCAATCTTAGTAGCCACAATATCCTTGCCTGTGAAGCTATTTTTATGCAACGCAATGATGGCTGCACGCGTTTCTTTGCAGGTCACCATGGTTAACAATGGAAGAACAATGGTTTCAAGCATCACCTTCCTTTTAACATGCCAAGTTTTCCATTCTAACCCAATCAGCCTGACATAATGCTCTCCAGCCTTGTGCTCGTCAGCATTCTCACCTGAGTTAACAAGACGATTACTGAAATGATCTCAGCAGGTCCTTTAATGACAGAAATGAATTTTTTTTTCAGGATTAAGTTAATTTTCATGGCAAAGAAGGACTATGCAATTCATCTGATCACTCTTCATAACATTCTGGAGTATATGCAAATTGCTATTATAAAAACTTAAGCAGCAACTTTTCCAATTCACAATATTTATGTCATTCTCAAAACTTTTGGCCACGACTGTAGTAGCCTTAAAAAAAAAAAAAAAAAAAAACAGCCAATAGTGTATAGTTTTTAATCTCAGCTCTGCCATTGGGAGTGGTTGAGCTCAAGCACATCAATGTATGGAAGTATGTGATTTCGGACGCAGCCAATATTATAGATATCCTTAAAACTAGCATACTAATTCCAACATCTTAAACAAATATTTTAATTTCATGGGACCTGTAAGTGATCACTAAACTTGTTCATTCAAGACCACATTTCCTCCTCAAAGATGATGGTTCCCCACTATTCTTTCAGTGTGTAATAATGTGTTAGACAGTTCTTAACCCATTTTTAGAAGATTCATCAAACTCTATAGATGTTTTCTTTGCTTGATGCATGCCAATAATTGGACCCTTCTGAAACATATAAAAAAAACAATACACTGTTTATAAAGTAAGCTTCACACAGGTGAGTGGACTTGACAATCACCTGTAGACTGACTCTCTCTCTCTCTCTCTCTCTCTCTCTCTCTCTCTCTCTCTCTCTCAAAAAACCCCCAAAACATTCCCCCTTACTCTCGGGGCACTAACAGTTCCTTTGTATAATTAGCACTTCTTGAGTGCATTGCCTCTACTTGATAAATTGCTGAATGTCTTCTCAATTGTAAGTCGCTTTAGACAAAAGCATCTGCTAAATGTAAATGTATTAACATCTTTTCCCCGACCACAGCATGTGTCTTCCAACATGGTTGTTTAAGAAATGAGATTGGCTATATAACTAGTTACTAGCCGAAACACAATCATCCATGCAATAATAATCCAATGAAAGTCTGTTCCTCTTTGCTTAGTTAGTGGTAGTTCACCCAAAACCGAAAATTGTCTTAATTTACTCACCCTTTAGTTATTCAAAACCTGTTTTGTTTCTTTCTTGTGTTTTAAACAATATATATATATATATATTTATTTATTTTTTTATTTTTATTTATTTTTATTTTTTTATTTTTATTTATTTTTATTTTTTTTAAAGAAAGCTGGAAACGTAATCACTGACTTCCATAGCATTTGTTTTTCATACTACGAAAGTAAATGGTTCCAACTTTTTTCCAAATGTCTTTATTTTGTGTTCAATAGAATAAGTAAATAAAAGTGCATGAATAAATACTAAAATAATGTAATGTAAAAATGTACTTTGTACTTTGTTTTTTTGCATGCATTGAGCGATTCAGCAGCACAGCTTAACGTTTGGTCAAAAAGAAGGAAAAGACAATTTTAGTGTCAATCCTTTAATGACATCATCTGTGCTGAAATACAAATTGGAAGATGGTTTTCCTCTTTTTATTTTTCCTCCTCTACCCTCTTGCTCTGTTATTGTTGAAACTGGATATGGAAAGGGTTTAAAAATTAGCCACTCAAAATAGATTTTTTCCTTAATTTTGGAAAAATTAGCCAGTGCTTCAGGGTTGAGCTCTGGGATCTGGTTTCTGTCTGGTGTCATGAAGGAAAGAGTTGATAATTGTTCGCTGGTGTCATATCAAAGACGTTATGAGGTCACTCACCTGACTTAACCAGTGCTGAGTTAAGTGGGTTAGAAGGTCAAAAAAACTCATTTACATCGTTCCTCGTATTAACAGCAAATTATCCCCAGGTTATGATTTCAGTGTAAATCCATCTATAGTGGTGTGCTAATTCAGACAAACTGATGATAATTTAATGGTTAGTCTTGGATCTGTGAGAAAGAGATATTTTTCCCAAATCATATCCAAAATTGTTATTAAAGTACGAAGTCATTCTTAAACATGATGAATTTGTCAAAGAACTTAGAGGAACAATATATATAATCTTTACAGTATAGTCTCATATGCATGTCTCTTGCCTGCAGATACTTTCTGAATTGACTGTTATTCTCTTGACTGCATACGTACTGCTTTCTCTGACCTCTCTGGGCTTCCTGATTGATCAGAGGTATAGTTCCTTTTTTTGAACTGTATTTTATAAATTCCTTTTACTTCATTCAAATCACACACACACTACACAATGAACAATGAATTTTACATTTAAATAATATTGAATTTAATTTTTTTTTATAAATTTAATTAAATGAGCATTAACTTATAAACAACATATGCAGTTTATTTATATCTGATTTACTTTTTCAACATTTGTTATAATAAGGACTACGTCTTGAGCACTGAATCAGCCTATTAAAATGGTTTCAGAGACACACTTTGATACAGTAATTCATTTTATTTAATAATAATAATAATTATTATTATATATTTTTGGGCCTCACAGTGGCGCAGTGGGTAGCACGTTCGCCTCACAGCAAGAAGTCGCTGGTTCGAGCCTCGGCTGAGTCAGTTGGCGTTTCTGTGTGGAGTTTGCATGTTCTCCCTGTGTTGGCGTGGGTTTCCTCCGGGTGCTCCGGTTTCCCCCACAAGTCCAAAGACATGCTGTACAGGTGAATTGGGTAGACTAAATTGTCCGTAGTGTATGAGTGTGAATGGGTGTGTATGGATGTTTCCCAGAGATGGGTTGCAGCTGGAAGGGCATCCGCTGCGTAAAACATATGCTGGATAAGTTGGCGGTTCATTCCGCTGTGGCGACCCCAGATTAATAAAGGGACTAAGCCGAAATGAAAATGAATGAATGAATGAATTATATATTTTTGATTGTGTATGAATGTTTTATTATCTTATTTTATTTTATTTATTTAATTTTTTTGTTTTATTTTGCAGATACTCAAATCCAAACTTATTGATATTGCAACTTATTGATCAAAATATCCAATTTGTTAAAAAATGCATAAACTATAATATATACAGTTGAAGTCAAAATTATTAGTCCCTTTGTTATTTTTTTGTTTTTCAAATATTTCCCAAATTATGTTTAACAGCAATTTTCACAGTATTTTTCTTCTGGAGAAAGTCTTATCTGTTTTATTTTGGCTAGAATAAAAGCAGTTAACTTTTTTTTTTTTTTAAACATTTTAAGATCAATATTATTAGCCCCCTTAAGCATTTTTTTGTCTACAGAACAAACCATCGTTATACAATGATTTGCCTAATTACCCTAACTTGCCTAATTAACCTAATTAACCTAGTTAAGCCTTTAAATGCCATTTTAAACTGAATACTAGTATCTTGAAAAATATCTAGTAAAACGTTATGTAGTGCCATCATGGCAAATATGAAATAAATCAGTTATTAGGAGGGCTAATATTCCTGACCTCAACTTTATATACCTATTATTTTGCCTTTCTTTCAGGTCTAATGCAGCCGAACTGGAGATGCTGAGATGTGTTTTGATAATGCTCCTCCATCGGTTTGGTTACATCAAGCCCTTGTTACCTGCTTTGGCTTTTCCAATGGAGGTGAGTTTGACTGACACATGCACATTACCACTCGATTACAGAAATCCAGCTTCCACTGAAACACAAGATGCTTTCTGGATCCTTCATCAAGTTGTACACCATCCTTTTGCTTGGATTCAGATTTTTCACTCAAATTGATATGCTGCAATCACAGTAATAGCTGTACAGTAGTGTATTAACTTCATTCTAACTGCATGCATGTTTGAGTGTGTGCATGTACAGTTAAAGCCAAAATTATTCGCCCTCCTGTGAATTTTCTTTTCTTTTTTAAAAATATTTCCCAAATGATGTTTAACAGAGCAAGAAATCTTTCACAGTATTTCCTATAATATTTTTTTCTTATGGAGAAAGTATTATTTGTTTTATTTCAGCTAGAATAAAACCATTTTTTAATAAAAAAAAAATAAAAATAAAAAAAAAATATATATATACAGGGGGGCTAATAATTTAGGAGGGCTAATAATTCTGACTTTAACTGTATGTGTGTGTGTGTGTGTGTGTGTGTGTGTTTTTGAGATCTGGCACTGGGTCTCACCATACGCCTCAGTGATGTATGACTCCAGATGCATGGCCCAATTGACCATAAAATTGCTGTGTGTGTTTCTGGCACTTGCAGCGTGGGCCGTGCATCTCAGCTGACCTTTCATTAGCGCACCACCTCTCTCCATCCCTTCCACTTCTCACCATCACAGCTTTACGCAAAGGCACCGCTTCTGGAATCAATTAAGCACGTCTGCGGCTCGCAGTGGAAGACTGATTAGATTTACACAAGAGCTGAATTGCTCATTTGACTGTGAGAGCAGGCATCTGTAAGCTCAGGTGCTGGACACTTTTACACTAAAGCAGCGTCATGGTTTGTTTTGCTTCATCAGGCTCCACCTTGGTCTATTTGCAAGAAATGCCATTATAGTCCATCAAAAACATTACCAGTTGCTGCTCTGCTAACAAATTTTGAATAGCAGATCATTTTTTTAGGTTTGTTTTCGGTTTGGTGGGAGTTTTATTTATGTTAGTTTTTGGTTTGTAGAATGTTATACTAACATTAATTTAGTGGTATTATAATGTCTTATTATTATAAAACAATAAGATTGTCCATGGGGTCTTAAAGTCTTAAAATAACTGAAATATTGTGTTGTAGGTCTTAAATAATTTTAAACAGGTCTTAATCTTTCTTTGTCCATGTAAAGCTACCAAATCACCAACAATCCATATCAATAAAAGTTTTAACAGAAGTTTTATTTATTAACTCTATTTGCCAATATGGTTTATGGTTATATTCCTTACAATAACATTTGTTTAAATGTTCTCCATGTTTTTATAGCTATAGCTTGTTAACAAGTTTTTAATGATTTATGAAGGCATTATAATGCTTTGTTTTATTATTTCATCTTCATTTACAAGTAGCAGGGTGTTTACAGCTACTGTATATTTCTGTTCATTCGCATCCCGTCTCTTTGTGCCCCCTGGCAGCATAGTCGCAAACTGCTGTTACACCTAAAAACATTTTCTTAATCCCTTAGTCCTGCAGCGGCGCCACATGCGGTGGTAGTGATCATATTGAACTGTCACCCACTGTACCTGGTGGGGACACTGACCTGTTGTGCATACAGTACATTTAGATTATTATAGTTTTTAGAACTTGCCATTTAAAAAAAAAAAAAAAAAAAAATAGTATGTATGCAACTAGAGTTTGCTTGTTTTGACACGTTTAAAATATCTGTCCTATAAATAACTAATTAGATTTTTTTTTAATTGGACAAATAAAAATCTTTTCTACTGGCCCTACTGGGCCATTATAAAAATTCCTTAGCATTTAGTCCTGTATAAGTCTGAACGTTCATTCATAATGGTCCTAAAACATTTTAAATTTGACTTGGTGAAACCTAGAGAAACTTTGTTTACTTGCCCATCACCCAGAGTACATAACCAATATGGAAGATGCTTATTTAATAAATAAAATATTCTGACCACCAAAATATTCTGAGCAGTGTTTCTCAACCACATTCCTAGAGGACCACCAGCTCTGCGCATTTTTCTACCGTCTCCTTAACCAAACACGCCTGATTCAGATCAACAACTCATTAGCATAGACTGAAATGGGTGTAACAGAGAAAGGAGACATCCAATACATGCAGTGTTGGTGGGCCTCCAGGAACGTGGTTGAGAAACACTGAGATCGAGGATTAAAATAAGACTTTTGTTTGTTAATGCCTAGGAGGATTTACTAGATTTTAGTGTACCCAGATGTTATGTTTCCTCAGCTCCAAATAACAATGACTTCAACACAGTCTAGGGTTTTAAAAAAATGAAGTTTAATCACAGACATAAAAAAAGAGATTTAACATCATGTTAGGCCTGTGAAATTTATCTATAATAAAAAATATCATATCTATTTTTGTTTTAAATTTAAATGTAAACTTTATATTTACATATGATTATTATTTCTTAATTTTTATTTAAGAAATACTGTCCACTAATTGCACTCATGTAAGTTAGTTTAATGTACATGATTATAAAAACACATCTTAGAATAACATGTGGGGAACGTTCTGAGAAGGTTATTTTAGGATTGCAAAATAACCTAAAAACAATCATTAAAACCTATTTTTATAACCTAAAAATAATCGTTGAAGGTTATTTTAAGTGAGAAAAAATTACTAAAAATAATTATGAAGGAACATTGTATACATTATTTTGAGGTTATTTAAACATAGTCACCACTCAATGTTAAATGTAAAAAAGTTGTACATAAATGTTTGCCAAAATAAAATCCTAAAAAGAATTTTCAACTTTCTTTTATTATTTAAAAAATGTTAAAACAAAATTCATCTTTATTTATTGATTTAGTTCTTTAAAAAATAACCAAACAAGAACCAAAAACAAACAGTAGGAGAAAATAATGTGTTTGCCACGTATAAATTGTCCTGTCAGTTCCACCCTCATCCCGCTTTTGCTAATTTCAGGTAGTGGATGATTTTCTTTGACTCCTGCATGTGTCTTTTCCATTCCGTGTTTTTTTCCAGCCATCAAAGCAGATATTTGTCGTCCTCATTTCTCAAGGGCGAAACAAAAATTACACTGCTGCAAAGACCCACCCCACTTTTTTTAAGGAAAAGGTTAAGATAATATTATCAAGATCAGCGTTGACACAAAAGCCGCAGTCAGCATTGGCTTATCTTTCCACAGCACCTGACACCTCCAAAACACCACAGGAGAGCAGCTCTGAGCCCAGGCCTGAATCACTCTGATAAGAAGAGTTTTACTGAGTATTTCGAGTGATTTAGCACAAGGCTTTCCACTGTTAATTCTGAGGTGACACTATGAGTCGGGCTTTATAGATTGTTTAGATAATCTAGGAGAAGCATCACAGAGGAATGGCTAGGGAATAGGAAATTATTATTTATGTATATACAAGGTTTAAAATGGTACTGAACACGTGCTGTTAATTTACTCCGTCCAAATTGTTGGTGTCTTTTTTTCTTTTTTTTCTTTAGTCAAACCTTAATGATGATTTTAAGCTGAAACCTTGGTGATTTATACAGCTGTCTGCACTTTAGGAGTCAGAAAAAAACATATACAGGCCAAACAAAAGTAATACCTGTAGCTCAAGATGATGTATTGAGACCTTATGAAACAAATCTGAACATTTACAATTTTATCATTTTTGTGCCGCTGTTGAGCTTTTGGATTAAAGGTGCATAATAATGTTGTTTCTTCAATGTTTTAGATGCAAATCTGACAGAATGGAAGCTTTGTGCTTTAACATTTGATAGAAAAGGAAAAATCAACCTTAGAGCTTGTGTAATTTTATAGTTGTATAAAATAGCAATAACATATACATTAAAATAAAATCTTAAGTGATTGAGCTAAGTGACAGGAAAATATACCAAAATACTAATTTGGTAATTAATAAATAATAAACATAGTGTATTATTATTATTATTATTATTATTGTTGTTGTTGTTGTTGTTGTTGTTGTTGTTGTTGTTTAAACTATTTTGCTGCTTAAAGGGATAGTTCACTCAAAAATGAAATTTCAGTCATCATTTACTCTTTACTTGTTTCAAACCTTTATTACTTTCTTTTTTCTTATGAACACAAGAATATATTTTTTAAAAAGCTGAAAACCGGTAACCATTGACTTCCATAATATTTGTTTTTCCTACTATGGAAGTTGATGGTTGCAGGTTTTCACCTTTCTTTAAAATATCTTCTTCGTATTCCTGTTCAAAAACATAACGAAACTCATAAAGGGCCGGAACCACTTGAGAGAGTAAATAGTGTGTATTTTTTTTTTTTTTTAGGTTAACGATCCCTTTATTCCTTTTATGGAAACCACGATGCATTAAAAAAGCCTTCATGTTTTAATAAACACAATTTATTAGATCTGGAAATCTTTTGTAGCAAATGTCTTAAATTTCACTTCTGGTTAATTTAAGGTATTCCTAATAAATAAAAGCACAATTAAATGGCTAAATCTATCTTACTGATCCCCTACTAAGTATTTTGACTAAACGTGTTTCTAATACAAAAAGGATAATATTCTGTGTTTAAAGGGGACTTATTATGCTCCTTTTTACAAGTTGTAAATTAAGTCTCTGGTGTCCCTAGAGTGTGTATGTGAAGTTTCAGCTCTAAATACACCACAAGTAATGTTTTGAAACTGCTCCTTTTAGGCTTTGATCCTAATTGTGCCATTTTGGTGACTGCCGCTTTAAATTCAAATGAGATTGTGCTCTTTTCAAAAGAGGGCGGAGCTACAAATAACTGTGTGCAGCATAGTGGCAGATTCAAATACAAGACTAACATCCTTTGCTAATAAGGGAGAGATCATCACTAATGGGCGGGGCTTTTCTTCTCTGACACATACAAAGATTGAATGTCAATCAAAGTGATTCTGCAGACTTGTTTTTATTAATTGATTATAAAACAAATTTTCACATTTTTTACCATTAGAAGCTGGTTATATTCCCAGACTATACCACACAACTGTTTAAACCCTGTATATAAAAGTGATTTTTGCATAATAGGTCCCCTATAATGCCTGTAGTTACAATGTCAATCAGTAACAACATAAAGATAATCACTCTTGACTAAAAGAGAGCTAATGCTAATGTATTCTGGAGCTCTCGGTGGCTTCAGGTTGCTAAGCAGGCTGCCATGGTGAACAGATCGGGCCTTACAAGCCCCAGGAGCCCCATCCATCTTGGCCCTTGTCTCAGGAATCCCATTGAACTGATTTACAGAGAGTCCAGTGAGAGTCACACGGGGCTATGCGACGCCCTTCACCCCGGCATCAAAGCACTGAACCAGGCTTCAGTCGCTCAGAGAATCAGTGCTCGTTTGACTGCCAAAAACTGTAGGGGGTTTCAGTAATGGGTCATCACTGCCACCCGGCTCATAGGCCAGAGATCTACATGTTCAACAGGTCTTTTCCTTGTGTGTCTGTGTGTATGCGCATTTGTGTTTCATATACTGCACATTCGTTTAGGTATGGTGGCTCCTTTGAGAGTGGTATTTTGGTATTTTATAACATTACTATTTCATAGTTTTTTTTAATGCTCACCAAGGCTGTATTGGTTTGATTAAAAACACTGTTAATGTTATCATATACCTACTTAACTTTAAAATGGCACTTATTTATGTGATGGAAAAACTAAATTTGTAAATTTGTAAAACAAAACTAAATTACTTCAGTATTCATTGTCATGTGAATCTCCAGAAATGTTATAGAAACATTCAGAAGTCTTGTGTCCTTATAGGTACTCCAGAAACATTATTTCATATTTGTCAAAAACACTTTTGCAGCTGAATGTTTTCGTGGAAACCTTTTTTTGTGTGTGGGGTTTTTTTTTGTAAAAGTTTTAAAGGGCAGCATATATTGAAAATAGGAATTTTTAAGTTTAGGTATGTTTAATTTCATTTATAATCAGTTTAGAACCACAGAATTGCATAAATATATTAAAAATGAAAATTAAACCCATAAACTGTAGTTATTGCAGTAATTTCATTATTCTGAATTTAGATTTTAAAAACTGAAGATTTAGGAGTTTATAACACACAAATAAAACCTAAAATAAATATTTATGTGAACATTTCCTCAAAGTTAAGAAAAAATATACTTTCACCCTGAACTGTGAGAAATTGCAAATTCAGAATTTAGATTTGGGTGACACGGTGGCTCAGTGGTTAGCACTGTCGCCTCACAGCAAGAAGGTTGCTGGTTCAAGTCCTGGCTGGGTCAGTTGGCATTTATGTATGGAGTTTGCATGTTCTCCCCGTGTTTGCGTGGGTTTCCTCCGGGTGCTCCGGTTTCCCCCACAGTCCAAAGACATGCGCTATAGGTGAATTGAATAAACTAAATTGGCTGTAGTGTATGTGTGTGAATGAGTGGATATGGGTGTTTCCCAGTACTGGGTTGCAGCTGGAAGGCCATCCGCTGTGTAAAATATATGCTAATTAAGTTGGTGGTTCATTCCGCTGTGGCGACCCCTGATGAATAAAGGAACTAAGCCAAGAAGAAAATAAATGAATTTATTTTTTTATTTTGAAAAAGCCTTTTCTCAAAATTATTTTATTATTTTGTCCAAATGGCAAGAAAAAAAATACAAATTTCCCCTAAACTGTGAGAAAATATTCAGAATTTTGAACAATAAAGTAAGAAAGAAAAAGTCAGAATAATAGCTTTTACTTGTAATGCAAAGTTTACATCTGGCACTTTTATTGTGAGAAAACAGGAGAAAAAGTCAGAGCTGAGAGATAAAGTCATTAGCTTTATATCCTGTAGCTTAAATAACACACTTTTTGTTTTGTTTTTTATTTTGAAGCTTAAATAACACACTTTGCTCAGGTTTGCTCCAGGTGGATCATCTTTACCTGATGAGCAGTGTGTTAGCTAGCCTGCTCAATACTGGAATTTAATGTACAAATGTGCAATTTAACGTACAAATTGTTTGACCCAAAACTGCAGCTTCTCTGGAGACTTGACTCTTTGCTTGTGTTAGCCACTTAACGTGTATTTGGCATTTATTAAGAATGCTTTATATGTGCAACAGAAAGAGAAAAGATGGAAAGAGAAGCACTAGAGGTCAGTTGAGACCAGTAAAAATACTGGAAAAACGTTATATCAGAACCTACACATCTCAACTGGTTTCTCACTTAAAATGCATCTGTAAAGGAAAATCAGAGAGAAAATCTTGACCGATTGATTGAAATATGTGCCAGTTTGTCATTCTTTTGTGTGATTTATAAGCATTCCGAAGCACCTAAAATGATTTTCACTTAAATTAAATTGACTATGAAGGCAGTACAGGTCAGGCTATATTCTCATTACAGTAATATTTTCAGTTTTTCTATTAGATTTTCTATTGTATTTATTATTTACTGATAAATACTTGTGTTAAGAGTTATTTTTATTCCATAAGCTTCAAACATGAAGCGTCACAAAGAAACTGTATACTGTATATTACATTTAATAAAATATAAATTTAACTAAGTCAATTTGGACAAAGTGTCCGATGAATGATTAAATGTAATTATTTTTGAGAATAAAAACTACCTAAATGTAGCCATTTTACCACAACCGATTGTATTACTGTAAAACAATGTGCTGCATTTTTTAGATGCATTTAAAATGAATAGGATTGAATCCTTTGCTCGCAGCGCCACTCATTAATGTCAGTTCCAAAGCAGTGGACCAATCAGAAGAACTTGAAGACGGGGAAAGCATTGCAAGCTTCCATTACAGTTGTTTTATTTAACAGTAACATGACATAGGAGGTTTAAAACAACAACAACAAACAAAAAAACATTCCTGTACACTGAGTTTTGCATTTTTAGATGCAAAACTGATTTCTTCTGTAAATGGCTCTTTAGTTTTTAACCATATAGAGTGACGGAACATTTTTTTATCATAGGATTTGTACTGTACATTGTTTAATTACTGTTAAAATTTGTATCATTTTGTAATTTCTTCTAGTGTTTTTGCATATTCCCAAAAGGAATAACTATAGTAATCTGCTTTCTGTTTTAACAAAAAGAAAGAACGAGAGTTGGGTCACACTTTACAATAAGGTCTTATTATTAGTTAATGTATTTACTAACATAAACTACTAATGAACAATACGTGTACAGCATTTATTAATCATAATTCAACATTTACTAATGCATTATTAAAATCCAAATGCATGCACTGTGAGTGAACTTGAACTAACAATAAATAACATTATTACCATTAACTAACATTTAACATAGGTGAATAAATACTGTACTAAATGTATTGTTCATTGTAAAAACATTAATACAACCTTATTGTAAAGTATTACCGAAAATTGTTAACATACTGTACTATAGGTAGTAATATGTGGCTTTGCTCAACATATAATTGAACTATTTGGTGTTGAGAGAATTTGAAAAAATATCCATACAGAAAATATCCATAATAAAATATCCATACAGAAACAATTTTCAAAGGCTATGAGAAATTTAAGGAGATTTTTTTTTTAAATAAAAAAGTGAGTGTAAAGCCTAATACATATGATACAACTAAATGCATCTAATCCTAAATAAAATATATTTGTTTAGGATATCTATACTTATATTATTAAAATGTTTCCTAAAGGTGGGTCATTTTCTTTGATTTAGTGAAAGTGCAGTGGTGTGCGACGGTAGATTCAGGTATGGTGAGGTCAGGAAGCACAGGACAGACCTTTCCCTTGGTCTCTCTCTTCTCTCAGAGGGAAACAGCTGTGCTGCTCCTGAGGAAACTCTTTATTTCCCATCAGAGAGGCACTTCTGATAGATAGAATATGATTTTGGACCGCGTTTAGAGCTCGGATGCAGTTTATGGTCTAGAACGCGAGGAAGAAGGGCCAGTTAAGGTTACAGCTCTTTGGAAGAATGTCACTTCTGGCCCGTTTCCACTGTGGCTTCTGTGAACCTCCAGTCCAGATGCATCATGGGAGATGCTTTGGCCACATGCTTGACCCTTTGGCTTTCGTCCTCTCTTTTTTATGTAGTATATATTTCTGTTATGTGACATTTAGGTTTCTCACAATTGATCATTTCAGGTTTTGACTTGAAATGTCTAACCTAAGGTGCACAGCGATATACATTTTACAGTGGTGTGAAAGTGTTTGCCCCTTACTGTTTCATATCATCAAACAAATGTAAATATTAGTCAAAGATAACACAAGTAAACACATCATGCAGTTTTGAAGTGAAGGTTTTTATTATTAAAGAAAAAGCAACCGACTGAAAGAATAACTGCAAAATGGAGTCTGTTACAGGTCTGTGGAAGAATTTTGACCCACTCATCTTTGCAGAATTGTTGTCATTCCGCCACATTGGAGGTTTTTTGAGCATGAACCGCATTTTTAAGGTCATGCCACAGCATCTTAGTTGGATTCGGGTCAGGACTTTGACTAGGCCACTCCAAAGTCTTGATTTTTTTTTGTTTTTTGCCCTGCCATTCAGAAGGAATTGCTGCAGAAACCAAGTTACAAACACTTTTTCACACATATTTTGTTTTCCCTTAATAATAAAAGTAATTATTGTTCATTTTGATTTATAAAATTGTAGTCAATTATAAATAGAATTAAAGTACTTGGAAAAAAGAAACTTAAAGTGCTGGTAGTCATTGTGTTTTGTATTTTTGACTTGCATTTTATGAATCAGCAGCTCGTTTCTATACTGAAGTAAAAAGTCATCTTGGAGAGCCTGAGGGAGGGAAAATAAACAGCAAATGATCATTTTTGTGTGAATTTCTCTTTCAATGGGCATTATTAAAAATTCACTAAAGCTTATAGATTTCTTGAATATTAATCTCAATACTGATCATCTTTGTGTTTTCCGCAGGCTTTTGTCTTTATTTCAACAATCTACTGGAGTCTGCAGTGTGTGAAACAGCGAACAGACAAGATGAAGAAACAAAACTAACCAAGTGACCACAAACCTCCTCATTTAAAAAAAACAAATACAAATCAGTATTCTTTCAGTCTGGCATTCATAAAATGCTCTTCAAATGATATGAATGAAGAAATTAACATGATAAAGACATTTATTGTATGTACAATATAGTTTTCATTACTCAGAATGGTACTAACCAGTTTAAAGCAAACTTTTCAACCTTATGCACTTAAGTATTGCATGCAGTAGATTAACTACAGAAGCTACTAACTACGTGCATATCTTTTGTTTAGACATTTATATACTCAATTTTTGAATTTTGAAAGTATGTTTTAGATTAGTTTTTCATACTGAAGGGTACCTTAACTCTTACCGACCACATGAATGACCAACATGCATTTGGATGAATATAATTTTAGTAAATATTTTGTAGCTATATGTATGTTGTGTTTTAGGAACAATCTTTCTTCCTAGACGTTGATCTGAATAATAAAGTAATGAATGGAGACTGGTTTTTGGCTGTGGTGGGATGTGATTCAGTTCTACAGGTTTCCAGCAGGTGGTGCTGCAGGGCCTTAAAAAATGTCCTTATTTTATTAAGATAACTACTGTACACTGTACTGTTTCATTGCTGATAGGAGGAATTCTCGAAGCATAAATCCCTTAAACCTTTGACCAGTATAATGACTTGATGTTGTTGTTGTTGTTGTTATTATTATTATTATTATTATTATTATTAATATTATTAATTATCCC